>DWLI01000271.1:0-24307 GCA_018249915.1 Cecropterus dorantes dorantes
GGACTGCAGGAATACTTGGATACAATGACTTTTTTCTTTTTTGATGATCATAATCATAATTGTTTATTTGTCAGTAAGGAATATACTAGATGTTTACAATAGTGGGAGACGCTTACTGTGCCTAATATTGGCGTACAAATGTCAAATACTTATATACTCGTACATGTAGGTGTACATTGTCATACATTATTATTATTTATTAGTTATTATTTTGGGCGTATTGTAATGTTTTGATTCAATAGAATATCTTCATTTTTTATCTACAACGAAAAAAATATATTATGTTTATGTATTTTACGTAACTATTTTGTCAGAAAATCAGAAAAAGCCTCATGGACTGCATGCTTGTTTAGATTAAATATATATATTCGTTATAAAAAAAGAACTTTTTAAGGAATCGGGTATTTTTTATATCTTTCAAAGTCATTTGTTTAAATAGAAATATAACTGTAACCTATGTAAGAGTAAACAGTAAACAGTAATCCATTCTATTTTACCCACTAACCTCTGTCAAAAACACTATAATTTAGAGTTAAGTATTTTTACCCAGCGATGCAGATAATTTTATTCCCGTTTAAGTATGCAGTAAGCAATAAACATAGTGATAATGTACTTAAGCTTACAATAATAACATATTATGAGCACCCACTTCACGAGTTACCACTCAAATTGTTGTTTTAGTTATGAGAAGTAGCCATAGACTTTATGTAATATATTTCATGGTCCTAAGTATAAGTTGTATAATAGTAGGTTTGAAGGTGGTAGAACTCTTTGTGGTTGGACGCGGAAAGCACCACTGTCACACCTAGTTCTGTCATATGAAATCAGTGTTGGTCTGTAGGGTGTGGTAAGGGAAACATACTAATCCGAGACGTTCCAATTTAGTCCTCTAGTAAGATTCTGATCTTGGCTCTAACTGATTGCAGATATCCACAGGCGGCAGGAGCCATAAGGTGGACTGCATGTTTGTTTATATTTTTACACCAATATAAAGTTCATTAATGCAGAATACAGACCTTCAATAAAAGCCTTTGGCTTACTGTCTGCAACTAAGAAGTCATTCCATTACAACTAAAACTAGAAATATAAGAAGCATTTATGTTTTTGACACAGATACTAATAACTAATTTTCTACAATCGCTTCGATAGTGGTTCTATAATCGCTATACAACGTTACATACGCTATACAACTTAATGAAGATGAAAAATCCTTAAGTATGTTAAGAACAATAAGTCAAAAGAACGTGACGTGGGCATCTCCACTGCAACTCTATATCTGATCAGTTCAAGTGTGACATTGCCACGTTACCTCATCCTCATGGGCCGATAACATCGCAGACCACTCGTCGCCCAAGACTTGCCACTCATCAGCCGATAATAGAACACGTGTCGATAGCATAGGATGTGGCCATATTGTTACTGCCTTATTTATTAAGTAGAAAAATATTTTGTGATTGTAACCATTTTGTTCAACCCTACGTGATTCTACTTTTTAAGGTAAAAATAGTACTTTCTACACTCAGAACCCTGTACAAGGATTTTCTACTTTGTCTTGGGGGTCATAAACATACATAGACGATTACACAAGCACTCAGGACCAGAACTGAATCTAAATTCACCTTTCAGATGTCTGTCTGGCCGAGGATCGAACTTGGAACTCATTGCGTGTCAAACTGTTACGATGACCACTGCGCCGCGGGTCGTCGTAGCGGTGGTAGAACCACTGCCACACCTGTTTATGTTTCGACTTTATAACAATGATAAGCATTGCTCTAATCTGCCTTAAAGGAAGACTGACTAATTTACGAGGCATTCCAACCAATGTATATCGCTGATCTCTGATAGCGTGGCTTAAGTTAGCTTTTATATGGGTTCAACATTTCTTGGAATTAATTATACATGTATGCGTGGGGAATATGGACTATACCAACTTAAATAAATAATAAACGTAGAACCTTAAAAAATGTTTTTTTTTTATAATAAGTAAACACAAGTGTATCAAAGTCAGTCGAAATAAGGCATACTCGTATATCAAACACAACAGTCTCACCATGACTAGCCTATGGAGAATATAATGAAATAATCCAATAACAGGAAAAAAATATTCATATTATGTTTTTCTACCGATAGTAACAAATCTATCGATCAATAATAAAAAAAACGAACAATATTATATCATGATAATATTGCGGCAAATAGATTTGATAAAAGAATTGATTGATCGAGCGGAAATGCACTCGAGAAAACACAAGTAATTATATCAATTGATAACGGTATCGATTGAATGAATAGTCAAAATTAATCAAATTATCTAATCTGAAACGGCATGAATGATTTTAATATTTAATCTACTTATTGTTAAGCGACTTATTAATGAAAATTTGTCTTATGACTTACGCTAGCAGCGGGGCCACACCTTTATGTCAGTATATCAGACCTCCCTTAACTAACCACTTGAACACATCCCAAGGGGTTATGACACCTAAAATCAAACACATAGGGACTATTTTCGCATATCATAACATCTCTATTTATGGAACGACAAGTGTACGTATTAAGTGCAATCGTTAATTAACTGAAATAGACTGCACTGTTATGGTCGGGTGTCGTTTAAATTTTAATCTTAAACTCCAGTGAATAAGGAATATACTTCAGTAAATTTGCAGATAAGATTTTTTTTTATCGTATTGGTTGGAATATGACATATCTAATACAGTACACTTCGATACGTGTTTGAATAACAATCTTTGTATAATGACCATAAAGTCTATTTTTGTGTATTGATGTTCAGTTTTTTAATTGTACTGCTCGGAATATGAGCTACCTAATACAGTTTCTCTTCGCAACGACCTCAATCGTTCTTGTGTTGTTAGATTCATTTATTACTGTGATGATTAACTTAAGACTTTAATTGCGTAACGAAAATTGTATCTTTAGTGAATTATACTTACGAAACCAGGAAAATCCAGTGGCAGTTGTTGAATTTTACAAAGTTAAAAGTAAAAATTCGAGAAAATATAACTATTCTAGATGGTAACGACACTTTCAAAACAGCGCAACTTTATGCTAACAAAGCAGAACTCCATAATGTTTTTCGAAATCTATAAAAGTGTTGAGTAGGGTTAAAAATGACCGAATCTGCTAAATCATCATTCTACTGCGTTCAAACGGTTCAATACCACCTTTATTTTTAGTCTTTCAGATAAAGAATTCATTTTATTTAAATATTTCACCTCGAAAAACCCTTTTGAATCATTTTGATCGACATCAGGGATATTTTTATTCTAATTGATTACAAAGTTATGGTAGGTATTATTCACCATCAAGGACACCAAGTCAAAGGCACGGATTCTTGTTACACTAAAAGAACCTAAAATCCCGTAAAGTTGTATAATGATCTGTTTCCAGCTGTGGAATATCAATAAATTAAGCTACTTGAATAGGCCGTAAGTGGTCGCTTACCACTTCAACTAAATTCTCTCAATTTAAATATAGGTATCATAGAACAAAGGAGTCCAAATCCTTATTCAACTATAAACATAGCACTTTGAGTAACAACAGCCATTGTAGGCACAAGATATAAAAAGATAAAGAAATATCATTGTAATTATAAAGCAAACAGTAAAAAGATAGCTTACTCGTGCCGGCTATTTCAATGTAACGTTATATCTACCGACAAAATAGAGTAAGTACATACACGATGATTATGAGATAAAATAAAATATTTGTAGCAACTTAAAATAACATTTGTACATAGATAAAACTAATATAGTGCCTTAAAGCCTTACCTAAGATAAACCGACAGTTACATTGCTACCTCTAAGAACTAAGTTAGACTACCCCTTCACAACCCTCAAGCAAGAACACAGCAGTGTTCTGCTGCGAAACAATGCGATACGCTACTGCGATATACTACTGCAATTATGAGATACGTATGATTTAGGCAAAAGGAGCACAGATCGCCCCCGACCAGGTGGACCGATGACCTGAAGAAGACAGCGGGAAACCGGTGGATTCAGTAGGCACAGGACCGGTTGGAGTGGCGCCGTTTAGAGGCCTATGTCCAGCAGTGGACCTCGAAAGGCTGATGGATGGATGATGGTATCTTCAAAGCAAAACGCTGTTGCATATCTTTTAAATCATCTAACGATGAAGGAATGAAATATAATATCTAAAGAAGGAAATAAAGATATGGCATTCTCGATGCATATAACATACAGTGATAATATATTAATATAAGAAAAATACAAGTTGCGGGTGTTCCATCATAACTAAAATCCAACATACATCGTATGAAGTCTAGACACATAAAAAATAGGCTACAGGACATACATTTTTTTATCAGGTTGAAGTTGCAAACGAGCAGTCAATCTGATGGTAAGTGGTGTCTGCCGTCCATAGACGTCTGTGAGCAACTTCATATAGAACAGGGGTTTATTTGAATTCAATAGTAGGTGCGTTGCTACTCCTGAGAAGTAATTTGGTCACCTCATACATAAGTAACTCGTCAATACTGCTTCACATATTTAGGCTCATATTACATAAATCCAAAGACAATAGATAATATCAAATTACATAAAAGGTAAGTTGTAGTATATAGTATGTAATTAATGAATCATATTTTCATAATAGTCATCCAACTCCAGTATATCGATCACGAGAGCTCGCTCGTTACAAAGTAGAACAAATTTAGAAGCGGCCGACACGAAGAACAAAATGAAACTTTCATTAATTACGCCGAGACACCGATGGACCGGAGACAAAACGCAAAGCGATTAATCAACATTAATGAACTGACAACACTTCATTTTTATTAATATTCTCCCGCTAAAAGTCCGTTACGTCGAACGAGTTGAGCTTAGAGCTTCATTGTGCGCTTTGTGGATTAGATACACCTTTTTTTAAACGGAAGCCGATTATTAATCAACGGCTTAAATCGTTTCATATTTCATTTCTGTTGATACCTATTTCTGTTTGAACGCTTGCTTCCTTGTATTCGATTGGATGCACTAATATCTCAAATTGTCAATTTATTTAAATGTTCAGTGTATGCGTTTACTTCCTTATTATCTGTTATGTCCAAAAAACTTTATATTAAAAGCTTCACTTCTCCCATGTACTCAAGCAGAGACATGCATGTAAAATTACAAAAGAAAATCCCAAGCCTTTGCCAACCCGAGGGCCTAATTAGCAGAACGCAATCGTGACGCTGTTAACGTGTGTTTGACTTAGACTTTAATGAGTCAACGAGCTGCTTTGAAAGAGATGTGAACTGTAGTACAGACAGTGTAGACAGTACGACGTGTTTACGACACGACCACGATGTATCGGGTTTTCTTTCCTTTTTTAATATCATTAACTCATTACACATTAATCATGAACAAAAACATGAAATTTGATGTGTTTTCGAATGACCTAAGGACAAAAAATCTTCCACTTGTCTTTTCCGATTTACCATTCCCACCATTTGCAATTCAAGTACAAGAATTTAATGATGCTTATGAAATTCCTGCTTACATCAAAAGTCATAAAAAGATCATAATTACGGATCTCGGTACAAGTGACGGTAGGAGTATCTCAAGGGCGTTAATTAGGGCCATTTCTTTTCCACCTCATTTTTACGTTATAAAAGTGAACTTGTACACAGTCTACCGTGTAACTAGTCTGCATGGCAATTATTTAAGTCGAGAACAATAAAAATACTCATAAAACAATTTACATACATTATGCTTTCATTAAAATTTTAAAGCGATACAATACAACGGTGAAAACTGCATCAAACCGGTTCTGATGTAAATGACTACTGATAAACTATTAAACTGCTCGACTGACTTCCAACTTACAGTTTTTGTAATAGAGTTTAAATTTCATTCTTGAAGTGTTTTTGTAGATTCTCGATAAGCATTGATGGATGAAGTTGTTTTTTAAGATAGGAGTCATTGTTTTTTTTTATTTTGATTCAGTTTATCATTACGACCACGCGAACAGAGGCTGATTGGAGTGATTAGCCGGCAAGTTAGTGTAGGGCGTGTTCGTATCTACGGTAACATTTACATTCACCGATAACGTACTTCTAGAACATGACATTTTCGGGAGGGAAAGTCACTTTTACCAGCTTATTTGTCTGGTCATTGTATTACATGTCTTGTTAAATTAAATTTGCAATTTTATCAACTTTATCTACAAGTGTTATTATGGACACTTTGGATTTTTAATAATGATAGACGCCATGTATGTTTAAGGGTTTCCATAGAATTTAGAGTATAGACAGTAAAATGATATCAATGAGTACCTGTTATTTATATTCAGTGATATCGGTAAGTTTTATTAAAATTGTTCTCGTATAGAAATAAGTATCACATCGTCCTCTAAAAGAACTTATATCTCTTAAGGAAATTCAATATGAATCAAATTCCTTAAAAAAAGTAAGTATTGTTACTAAGTAACTATCATTGTTTACATCGGCTGGGACTTATCACGCGATGATGATAACACAAAATCAGCAATGGCTAGATAAGCGACTACAGATAACGCTGAAGAAATATAGTTTGTTAGGAACGACCGATTAACCGTCATACATATAAACACTAGTTGTGCCCTACGGTTACACTCTCTACTACATAAGGAAAAACAAACAAAGCCTGACGTTATACAGCCTATAGCCTTCTTCGATAAATGGACTATTTAACACAAAAAAAATCAATTCGAATTAAGTAGTAGTTCATGAGATTAGCGCGTTCAACCAAACAAATAAATTCTTCAGTTTTATTTTTTTAGTATAGATGTACCAACGCATATAATTTACCAAACCAAACCTGTTGTTTCTCTGAAATAACTTTCTAATAGTGAAATTAGAATCGGTCCAGGTGATATTAGAAATTGGATATAAATAATACGACCTCTGTGATCTCTCTGAGATGACCTTTGTATATGGCTTGATCACGGAGGTACTACCGGACTCCGGAAACCTTTATCTTCCGACTTCACTTTCGACTGTCAACCAACAGTACGAGTATAGTCGACACGCGTAGCGGAGCGGTCACGAAACCGGTCTGACACGTCTGGGCTCCGGGTTCGATCCCCGGCCAGGCAGACATCTGATTGATGACTTTAGATTTCTATTCTGGGTCTGGGTGTTTATGTATTTGACTATGTGTGTGTCTATGACCATGAAACAGAAGAAAATCCTAGTGTGGAGCTATAAGTGTAGAAAGCGTTATAGTATTTTAATCGTATTTAAAAAAAAACTTTTTCCCTGTCCAAAACTGCACCAAAACCTAAAAATAAGTGTTGAAATTTAATATAGGAAGCTTATGTATTATTAAGTGAATATGAAAGAAAAATGTAAATGTATACACTTTAGTAAATGTCACATTTTTGACTAGAAATGTTACAAAACAGCTTGACATTTAAACAATTAGCATTATTGACTCGCCAGTGTATTCATAAATTTGTTGGAAGACCATAACAGTCAATAAAATTGATATAATTTATACGTTATGCCAGTGTTATCATATAAATGATAATTATTTTATGTCATTGAGGATTAGGTAAGAACGACAGAACGGTATCTAATATACAATATTGTTTATATATTTCTATTTTTGTAATATAGTATTACGGCTTGAGAGACTGAACATAGCTAAGTTAGTGAGGTAATGTAAAATATTTGATACACTATTTGCCTTTTTTATAGGATTGAAGGCAAACGAGCATAGTGTTCACTGTCGCTCATAAAACAAGGGTTGTATCTGAGGCTAAACACAGACGCGTTGTTCCTCCGGAGGAATGAGACGGTCACCTCATATATGAAAGAGAGCCGACCACCACACCCTTCCACGAGACGCATGAACTGCTACATGCTAGAAATAGCCGTGGTCGTCCTACCACAAGGACGATGTGTACTTATCAAATAGCGGTTTAAAAAAGGTTCACATAAATGATTAATCATTTAAAGAATAACAGAAATGATTTGTTATGTATCTTTGTGTGTATATAAGTCAATAGTTATTTAATACTAATATGACAGTCCAATTTATATTAGGTATGTAATCATAATTAACATAAATAAATAATTATCAATTATGTAATATTCGATACATATATTTAAAGTAGGTACTTAATCTAGTTTATATTCAAAATATTCATAATTTTAATAATTTTGAAATCGAATTTCGAAGCAGACCAACAGCTATTAGTGTTTTTATTTTCTTAAATATGGTAATGGCCAGAGAACTGGAGTTTTAACGAGCGGAGGTTGACGGTAGGATTTAAATAACAATAACGATATATCAAAATAGCCATAATAATAATAATAACAATAACAATAACCATTCAAGTCAGATAATTTGGAAAGAAAGTTGTTCGGAAGTTAACGAAAAGTTCGGGATAAGTTTATTTCGCATTGCATACAAATTAGCTACAGGAAACATCTAAATATATTTAGAAGTAGGAAAAGTAACTTGAAATTACAGGTGTATCTTTAAATCCTGGCAGGAAAAGAGTAAGTAAACTATGCACCTGGATACAATTATACACTTGTTTCAAAATTTTATACTGTGACAACGTTGATTAAAAAATCAATAAAAATTAAGCGTTGATAATTTTGTAGAAGCTATAAACATCGGATGTTGTTACGGACTACTTAAGTACGTCTTCGAATCTATCACGCTTTTTTATAGCGAGCCGTTTACAATGCCATGCCTTATATCAACTTTTGTAGAAGTAATAAGTATAACTTAAAAGATGGTAGAAACTTTCTCGGTTTGACTTCAGAAAGACCGTACGTAGGTACTTCTAATAAAAACAGTGATAAGCGATGCTGCGTCTAATGTAAGTTTCCCTTACCACATAGGTGAGGGAAACATTAAGTATGTTCCCCGTACCGGTCCAAGGCGTTCCAACTTAATCAATTACAGCAACGCGTCTGTAGTCAACCCCAGGTCATCTTATGTGGGGTTACTGTCAGGTAGATTGCATGCTCGTTTGCGTGTCGCTACTTCTGTATTATAAAAACATCGCAAATACTAATAATAAAAAGTTCTTACAGAAATAATGTCCAACTGCGAACCAAATAAGCGATAATTCTTCTATGAAGATGTCACAAAAACACCAATTTCTATTTTCGGACGGTGCGCGGGCAAAAAATAAATGAAGGTAGTGCGTAGCTCGACAGCTATACTTTTTTGGTTCCATATGTATCATCTATCTCTTTTTATTCCATTGTATATGAGTGTGACGGGAGGATTTTTTTCCGGACGCCTTTTATGAGCCATAATTCGATGGGACCATTCTACACTGTGTTTTATTTGAAGGGAAACGCTCATCTAATTATTATGGTGTATTTATACACCATATCGAATTAAGTGTGGCCATTTTGAAATAAATCGTTTTGTATAAATTTACTGTGTCCGTGGGTATGGTTTGGGAATAAAATTTTATTGTTATGGGCTTTTTCGAAAATTAATCTCTGTATATATCAAATGTTGAATAGAATGTGACGTTAAAACGTACATGTGTCTTTTTAATTGCATTCTTTTTAGATTATGTTCTAAGAATGAACATTTTACGAAAGCATTTATGGGTAATATTTTACGGAAGCTTAATTAACAAAAGATCACGGCGAGCGAACATTTGGATTTATTATTTTATAGAGTTTATAAAAAAATTAAACATACTGTTGAGAAAATTATTCGGAATCTTCAGTCACGACGGTTTTTTTGTTATTTTCAATAACTAATCAATCTCATTTACAAGTAAATAGGTTGTACTCGTACGAGACAATGACCTGAATCAATAATTAAAACGCTGAATGCAAAAAATACCACATGAACTAAGTATGACAATAAAGGAATACATTTAAATATAAATTTAAATTTAATATATATTATGTATTTCGAAAACCTTAAACCGACGAAGTTTCGAGTTAAGAGATAGCAATTAAAACCAAATTTCAATTCAAGGTGAGGCATTGGTGTGTAATAATAAACATGATCATAAAAATTCAAAGTTTTCCTTTTTAATATGCCGACTTATTATCGTAAAAACGGACACAACAATGGAATTAATATATCTGGCAAAAAATATTGTGAATATTTTTTGAACTTGGTAAATTCTGCAATAAACGTTTACCTAAATCTGCACGTTAATTGAACAAATTAAGGGGATATTAATTGTAAACAAAAAATGGTAAAATTTAAGCTTATTTGTAAAGTTTATTTTATTTGTACTTTAGTTGTCGTAAATTATTTCGCAGTTTCGTGCTGGTCTTGAATAGAATCAAACAATATCTTCTAATGGATGTCCCAGGGACATAGGAGATGGACAACAGAATCTTCCTATGAAACAATTACATGAACTTTGATTACTAGCATGATATAGGGTGACTATTGGCAAATTCCCTTTTATTATGCCTATGTTCAACCAAGGAGTCCAGAAGGTGGGCTGGAAATTATTTTTAAATCTGTATCTAGACGACCATAAAGGCTTATGCTTTTCTCCAATCTAAAATAATATGCTTGAGTCCGTCCACCCTAAGCGCGACAAAGTTTCTGAAATAGGACGTTCACGGTTTGTCGAATTTCGGGTCATGATATTTTTTTTATCTTAATTCTTCCTTTTACTGGTTTTCCCCAAACGAAAATTCTGTATCTGCCAGTGTAGTAGACATGTACATCATAACTTCAAGGGAAGAGTATGTAATGAGCATGGAAGCATTTATCCTACATATGTCTTAAAAATAATTGTTTTAAACACGTGCGAGCTTGGAAGCTGTAAGAAACCTCATATTACGTCACGGAACATGATCCAATCTTACGAAGCATTACACAACAAAAGAGTTATATAAATATTTCCTCACAAAAAACCTAAACCTGTTCCACAGCGCTTATTTTCAAGGGCACACGTACAAACGTAAAAATCTATACACATCGAATATTTTATTGTCCGTCTGTGCGTTACACAATTTTAAAATTTATATTTTAATATAGTTGCCGGCTTTTTGCTGTTGGATTAAGATGAGGCTGCTGTCATTTCTATAGGTATCTGCTGCTTAGCAGCATTGATGTTGCTGTATTTTGACTGATTATTATAAGATATTAAGAAGAGATTTAAGAAGTGTATTATAAGATATACTAATTATTTTGTAAGAGACATGTTAACATAGTTTTCAGGCCTAACAGGGAATTTATAAAAAACACGGAAAGGTCTACTTTTCTCATTGGTGTTCGGAATTCTCGGGTTGCAGTGTCTATTAGAAAGCTTTGTATAATTGAAATGTTATTATTGAACCCTCTTTATTCCATATGTGAACGTGATTAACTATTGAATTGAAAATAAGAATTAAAATAAATAGCCCACTTTTAAAAAGCAAATCCAAGGAATCGTTACTAGCTTTTCTGCTGCGATAATACCTAGTTGAGGTATTATAAATGTTACTACTGACCTTATTCTGTTTGTTTATTCTATATGGGATTTATATGAGCGCGAGCTATATTTTAAACTTTAATGTGAGTAGGTACTAATTTAGAGACCGAGATGGGTTGTAATTCTTTAAATTAGCTACTGTTCAAGGTAAACAACAAGACTGGCAGTTTCTCTAAACATAGTGGTATTATAAAAATAGTAACACCGTAATGATGCCGTATATTTTGTAAAATTTGAAATTTAAAACGGTTGTTTAAATATTATAGATGCACGGACAGCGAGATAATTATTTCTCTCATATATCGTGACAAGCACGATTTTGAAGTGTAATGTTTAATATTGGATTTAAATCCATAGCACGCTTTAAAAAAATCTAGTATTTATCTTGTGTATTGTGATCGGCAGATAAGACTGAAATTAAGAGAAATAAAGGGGAGTCCTCTTTATTTTATTATTTACTTTAAAGCAATGTTGGTCGGAGTTTTACAATTCTTCTATAGAACCATAATAGATCTACACTTTTATTTTTAACTAAATATGTACTTCTATGTAAAAATAATATAATATAATGAAAAACTTCAAAAAAGTGTTGGTACAACACCTCTGGAGCATAATTATACAAGATCGGAGTACTGAGCAAGCATGCAGATTATTTGCTTGCTTCATCCGCAACCCATTATTGTCCCACTGCTGGGCACGGGTCTTCTCTCAGATTGGAAGACTTTTAAACTTGTAGACTTCACACACCTTTGATTTTTTTTTCAGAGAACTGTCAGGTGTACAGGTTTCCTCACGGCGTTTTCCTTCACCGTAAAACAGTGATAATTAATTTCTAATATGCATATAATTTTAGGAAAATCACTGGTACCGAGTTTCAGCCATTGGGCTATCACTTGTTATATGCTCGCTTAATAATCCAATTGTAAACATCATTGCAACACTGATACCTCCGGAGACGATCAGCAAAGGATTCTACATATAAAGATACTAATTTTGTCGCGAAACCTACTCTCCTATATTCAAAAATAGATTACGTCATCTACGTATAAACTGAACTAGTAAAAAACTGATTGTATATGCTAAAATCAAGCATCACTAATGATATTCAACAACGTTCAACATCGACTCGTTATAGCTAGACAAAAACACTTCCTAATTACATCCCATGAATATGTTTTTATGGTGAAGTGACGATACCCCACTTAATGTGTAATAATTATTCATATTAAACCTAATATAACATAACATTTATTATATCGTATCTATTTTCCTCCTTGTTAACTGTTTGGGAAAAAAACATTATTTACTAATCGTATAAAATGAAGGTACCACCTTCATCCAACTCTCTCAACTCAACTCTTTGGACTTCGACTCTGGAAGCACAACGGCCATATCTTTCTTGTCTAATAACAGCAGTGTTATGCATAGCTGCGTTCTGGTCTCAAGGGTATGGTAAGGGAGACATGCTTATTCTAGGCATTACAACTTGGAGTGTGCGTTGTAACGTATCTGTGGCTCCAGGTAAGACACTGTTTTTATTCGGGTTGATTATGGTCCATGAGCGGTAGAAGTCACTTACCATTAGGTGGACTGCATGTTTGTTTTCTACTTTAATATTATGCAAAAAAATCAAATCCCACTATTAGGTATGAGTGAATATGTGTTAATTTATATATTAACATCGAGTATATACTCTATCTGATGGTAAGTGGTTTCTACTTCCCATCGACATCAATAACTGTAAATAGAATCATAGGTGGGCTTAACATTGGTAACAGATACGATATTAGCCCGGAAGACTTAATTGGATCGCCTTGTCACAATGATTTTGCCTGTCAAACCAGAACACAGTATCACTTCGAAGTATTAGAAGACGGAAAACAGTGGGGTATTGCTGCCTTCCCAATCATTGTCAAAATGAATCTACAATCTTTTAAATATGCCAATATCTGTACCTCTTTGGAATTGGCAATTATTTCATAAATAACAGCAGTGCTTACGAGGTGAGCTTACTCTTTCTTATAAAATTGAAGTAGCGAGCATGCGGTGCATCTGATGATAACTGGCCAGTACCACCCATGGAAATATAATAACTGCATACAGAACAGGGGTTCTATCAGAAGCAAATCACAGATGCGTTGCTACTCCCTTGAATAAAAATGGTCGCCACATATTCCTCAAATAAACGCAATGGTAGCTCTACGTTCCAACATCTACTACATTACGTGGGTTTAGTTAGATATCTACGGGCGGCAGCACTTAACGTCATTTGGAGTTCATGCTCTTCATGCATAACTTAATAATTCTGTTGCGAAAAAAGGAAAAATAATAAGTCATTTAATATTTATTTAAATTATATAATGCTGAGGTAGAAAACGAGCGTGTATACCTAACTGCCGCCATGGTCATTTGTAGTCAACCTCAGAGCAACTTATTTAAGGTCAGCTACAGATACGCAGCTACCCTTGAAGGCATAATGGGAAGGCCTTATATAAGCGTATCTTCTTTACCACGCCCTTCAAACTAAAACACAGCAGATTTAGTTTGAAGGGTTTTTTTATAAGAATGACGTAGCAAACGAGCATGCAGTCCATCTGATTGAGAGTGGCTACTGCTGCCCTTTAACATCTGTAAGCTTCATAAGAACTTCATGGAACAGGGGTTCTACCTATTCTTCTATTTATTCTATTTAGAGTCAATCACAGATGCGTTGTTATTCCCGAGTACCAAGATGGTCGCCTCATATGAAAGTGAGCCGGGCAACCACACCCTTTAACCGAAACACACTGCTTCGCGTTAAAATAAGGAATGGTGGTGGTTCTGCCACTGAAGAAACTATACTCATTCTACCGCCTTCTAAAACTGCTGCTATGTTGTTGCTTAAAACTGTCATTATATGGCAAAAATACTTCGTAGCTATTGTTCCTCTGAAACCGAACTCTGATGGGTTCTACCATCATTATCACCCATTCTCATCGCTAGACAAAACAGACGTGACAATAGTACCTCCGTAGTTCAACCCAACAGAGCTGTACGTACCTGACACACCTCTGAATATATGCATTCATTAATCATGTATGAAAAAACTGTAGGCTCTGTCAGTTTTTATGACGGAAACGGTTTGATATAAAACCATTGTAAAAAACAATGCAGCTTTTTGTATCGATAAGCTACCGATTGATATACCTATCTGATATATTCATCATTTCTGGGTTCTATTCTTTGCAAAACGTTTTTGTTATAAACGCATTTTATGCTCAGTGTTTTATTGAATATCTAACAATAGTATTTCTAGACTATTATTGTAAAAGTGCTGCGGATTCAACTTGAGTCCTTTATGGGAATGTTTTAAAGCAAAAAAAAACTATTATAAAAACTCTTCTAGCATGCAAAAGGCTAAAAAGAAGTCCCCAAGAGACTTCCCTCTGCCTCCAAGACAACACTCAACATTCTTAATGTAATGCTAAATGTCCACATGAAACAGATTGCATTAAAATTTATATTTAAAAACGTATAAGAACTATATAAGTATATTATTTCAGTAGGTTGGTGTGGCAAGCGAGCGGATAATATGCTCGCTTGATGATAAGTGGTCACTGCCGCCCGTGGATATAAGCGAATTTATATACCACTGGGGTTCTTCCTGAAGTCAATTACAGATGCATGACTATTCCTGAAGACTAAAATGTTCTCGTAAGAAACTGAATTGGCAACTCCAACCTTCCACCGAAACCTAAGTACTGTTTCAAGCTGAAGCTTTGTATATTATCAGTGATTTTAGTTTTGGTAATACTTTCTCTATTTTTTTTCATTATTTTAGAAGTTACTAGTAACTTGTTGGAATAACAAGTTAAGCATGGAAATGCTTAACTTAGTACTTATTTAGACCAAAGGACTCGTAATTCCATGTATTTAGCGATCTGGACAAATTATAGTTACTCACATTATAAAAATTACCTCGAGAGTCATTCTAATTCTTTCGTTACTCTAAGGTAACTAGAAATATAAGACAAGTAGTGGGCCCCTTAACCTACAGATTGAAAAAACTATCAGCTGATTCTAACAAACAACGCCACAATGGTTCTGTATAACAGAAAAACGGGTAACACGACACCCTTGTGAGGGTTTAAGGGATTTTGTGGGATAGATGCCTTAAGGTTTTTATTATAAACCAATATGGGTTGTATAAAAAATTGTTTCCGAATCTCATGTACGGCCAGTGGGCTTTTGTCCCACATTTCAGCCATTTTGGGTATTTAAGGAAGTGGGGTACCACCTGTTGGTAAACGTGATAAGTTTACGTTTACTTTTATCGGGAACTCTACCTTGGAAAGATAATTATGTATTTTTAATTGTGTACGTATAGACTACTGAGGAATAAAATGAAATGTCTTATATTTTTTACAAAATATGAAATATTTTCTTAATTACATGTGTGTATTTCTTAATTATATTTTAATGCATCGATTTAAACACAATAATTTTAATAATGTTAATTTTCATAACACTGTTATATTTTTAACTGATTTAATACATAATGATATCGCAGCCAACTAGTTGAATTAGCCATTAAATAACCAACCTAGTCTCTTTAATAGTAAAGATTTATAATCATTGATAAAGATATGTTATCTTCTAAAAAGATATTTAAAAGATATAGAATAAGGTGGCCGTTAATTAGCTTCCGGAGTAATCAGATGTAAGGTCTAATACAATACTTAATGAATGCTTCATTATCCATATTTTACCGACTAAGTAATACATATGTATATAATATACTGCAAAACGATGCTGAGGCGAAGTATATACATATCTGCGACAATATTACAATAATAACAGAATTAAATTAAAATATATAATGACGAAACACAAACACTCTTAAAATGAATTTTAAATGCCTCATTTTAAGAATATATTACTAAACTTTAAATATATTTGTTGCTGCATGCAATCTTTTAAATGATCAGTGTTGATGTATAAAATTAGAATCAAGTACAACAATAAATGCATTAAAAGCAAAAAAGCTTCATAAAACTTGCTTTTTGAATTCCCTCACAGTTCAGTTCCCTCCACTACACTCTCACAAAGGGACATTTCACTATCCCTTTCGGAAAAGGGACAAACATACATTTTAATTCAATTATACATACAATTCCGCTGGGGTGGGAACTGGAGTGGTCAGATGTTACCAGGGTCCTTGGACTGTAGGACCCTTCTCGTTAACGACTCTTGAAGTTTAAAATTACTTCAGAGTGCCTAGTGGTAGTTGCGGCTGCGGCTCCGTTATAGCTTTTTGAAAAGGAAAAATATTTTTTGACATTTCATAATCCTAACTTTTAAAAGTACCTACATTTTAAAAGAGGTTTTTAACATAATATTAATGTATTAATAAGTATCGCTATGTCATGCGCCCTAAAAACAATTTTGCATTTTTTCTGTGCTTGAGATTAAAATTCTAAGCTACCCACATCACATTACGCTAACCAATATTGTTTGTTATATGTTGTAATTTCTATTTGAAGGATTTTTTGAAATCTTTCGCGTAATAAATATCTCTTAAAACGTAACTTAACTATTACTTCTGACGTAATTAGTATATTAACATTATATTTTTTTTGTTTCTCCATATTGCTGATTTGCACGAATAACCGCGCAATTCAAAATACATCAATTTTAAGTTAATAATACATTTGTATCTTTATCATATTATTTTAGAATTAAAAACTTGGTGCTTTAACTGCACTGTGGTTAATGGCCTTTTAATCTTTATTATTTTAACTGCATTCATTAAAAAGATAAATACAAAAGCATTGTTTAATTTTTACCTCGCTCGCTTGTAAAATTTGCGTTTTAATGCTGTGGTATTATTCATGCAAAGCAGCCGTAATGGCTGCTTAATGCTGCATTTAGGTTTTTTCTTGTGTCGTGGGTAAAACATTAACATACAGACAGATAACTGAATTCATCATTCAGATGTCTGCCTGGAAAGAGAACAAACGCGAAATTCATTTCGTGTCAGGCCGGTATGGTAACCTCTAAAAAAATACCAAGCCACGGGTTTGGCTTGGTTTTTTTTAACAATATATTTACGGTCGTTTTACAATACAATTCTACTGGAATATTAAATATACTATTCCGACAGAATTTCGTGATAGTTAATTTGAATTAAAATTCAAAATATTATTAATATTACCTAAATAGATACTTAGGTACTTAGGAGATACATAGGAGAACTATGTTTTTAATCTCACGAAAATATTGATTAGGTTGATTCCACAACAAATCTTTTTGACATAGTGACTACACATGACGCATGCTGCAACCGCATGCCGCGGTCTTTGTAAGTAAAGCGTGCGGCTTGCGGCAGCGGCATGCGTAATCATTTTTAAATTAAAAATACTGAATCACATAAGTCATATGAATAGTTAGAGTAGCTATTTGAAGCACCACTTAAACAATGGTTTAAAATCTATGAATTCAGTGGGAGTAACAATGACTGTCTGTCAATCAGTTTTCATTTAAATAATTACAAATGCTAGTACTTCTTTTTATCCATTAGTGGGCTCATAGAGTGGGCTATTAAGTCAAGAACTATTGAATCGATTTCTATAAACATTCATTAATGTTTTGTTTCCTATCATCTATTTTATAGAAAGATTGAAAGAAAGGAAAGTATGCATTTACTTTTTTGTGTGGCATTATTACAAAAATATTATAAAGTTAGTATGGAGAGTAAATTTCAATAGCTACACACATGGTTGTCTCGCATGACATTTATGTTTACAATTATTCAAGCTACCTATCTAAAATCACTTACAGGTATAATTAAAATCGAAATAATAATTTACAGGTTAGCCTTTACGATAACTAATAATGTTAACAATGATTTTTCTATTTTATATTTTTATCAGCTTAAATAAATCCTTTATTAAGATATTAAATACAGTACATCTTAACATTTAAATTACATTTTCTACACTCATACCCTTTACTCAATCTACATCTTAGCAATATGTAAGTGCTACAAACGCACAAGCTATAAAATAAACAAAAGAGGCATTTAATCCATAATTTAAATATTTGCCTAGCCCGGCATTGAACTCCGGTCGTCCCTCTATAAATACACGATTTAACTTAATATTAGAAACGGGTATTAACTAATTAGGAGCAACCTAATCTATCAATGGAAGTGTTTAAGGCTTGGTCCGGACTAAAGCGACGCCCGCTGGGAGCGTATAAATACCCCGCTACAATCATGGCCCGACTCAATTTCCTTTTATGGCTCGTAAAACTAGGAATCCTTCACACTGTCGTGTATTGCAAGTTATTAGACGTAATGCAATTGCAGATAGAATAAATAAAATATTTGTTCGCTCGTAAACACGCTTATTTATTTATCCAAGTAGCACAAGTTCAAGTAAGTTACCTGACATTATTGCTAAATACGGTCTGTTAATATCTATAAACATTATAGCATAATAGAAACGAGATTAGATTTCAATAGGGGCTATACATTATCACGTATAACCTTTAACATTTATCGTGCTTTGATTTTCGAGATTATTAGTGCATCTTAAATCCTTTTTTTTATTGATTTCAAACTTGCAACAGGAGAGCATAAGTGCTTCATGTATTTAGAATATTTAAACGAGTACACCCAATTACATTGCTTCCATGGCAGAAAAAGATATGGGAAATGGTTCTATTTCCAGCTTAATTTAATATTAAATTAAACTTAGCTTCAAATGTTTCTCTATGAGAAACGAACACAAACGAACAGTTTAAGCGCTCGCTACGGTGTAAGTTACAGCGTATCGTTTTTACATCCCGCAGTGCTTCCAGCACATTTCACGTCCGCCTAATTACCGATTTGCTGTAACAATTCATTTGCTGTTTTTGTATCCTCTTTTTATGACAACTGTTCTTATAGCGTGGAATTTTGTTATCAATGACTTTCCTTGTTAGATAAAGCGTTACTTTTCTCTTTAAAGATTCCAGTCGTAACTCTTTAGTACTCCGATTAACAACGGAACTACCGGTAGACCTTTTTCTGCTATGTAACAACAATATTGTTTGAACAAGTATGGTTCGACCGAGGACATATGCCCGTCACATCTAGTATGAAAAAGTTTTTGCGTTTTGACAACGGCGGGAACGCCGGAATTACATGGAAAGGGACCATCTTTTAAGTAAAATTCATATTTTATATGAAGTTGATTACAGATTAGGTTACGGGTAACAAAGACCACGTACCGTCTGTTGGACTCCAAGCTCGTTTATTTTTCTTATAAAACTACCAGGTTTCTTTTTGAAGTAGGTGCCTGTGATGAGGAAAACGTACCTTAGTGAAATATTTCAAATTTGTGTTAAGGAAAAGTGAAACATCAGTAATGGAGGTCAGGAAGAATCCCGCGGGAACACTTATATTATCCATCACGGCAAAGGTAATCCTAGTGGGACTCTGAAGCAGGAAATAATTTTGCTTAAATATTCATATATACTTTATTTTTACCCGATTACGTCAGAAGGAGGGTAATGTTATTCCAGCGTATGTATATATGTATATATATTTATTTGTATGTATGGCACGCGCTACAGTTGAAACGGCTTGACGGATTGTGACGTATGACTTATCATTAAGATATGTCAATTTGAAAAGATACATAGGCTATATAATTTAAAAAAATGGCGCCTGGAAATAGAGAAAAAGGGGGGGGGGGGCCCATTTTTTACTATAACGACTATATCAAATGAAAACTAGTAAATAGTAAAAATATACTTACTCGTATAATAATATTTTTATTTGACTAAACTTACTTTGACAAAAACTTGTATAAGTGTTTAATTAAATATAATTATATCACTATGAACAAAACTTTTGTTTTAAGCAGTCGGGTTTTTCGTTTTAATGTTTTAACGATGTTATTAGTTTACAGTTTTTTAATTAAACTAAATGTCGTGCACTATATTTATAGTAGATCTACTGTATTAGCCATACTGTATAGGTATACTGTAATGGTAGAAGTATAGAGTAGGAACTATTTTTGGCAACGACTAACTTTTAAGCAAAAAAAATAGTATTTTTTTATGTTTCTTTATTTTTTCGGTCGTCATATTGCACAAACAAGGTTGGATAAGTTGTCAAAGTAGATAAACTGCATTTCTTTTGTCAATGCAAATTTTTTTTGGAAATTCTTTAAAATGTCATTGACTGTAATTTTATACATAATACAGAATTTTAAGTAGAAAATACTGTAATAAACAATCACGTACGCACTGCTACGTACATAATGTAAGATTTGCGTTCCAAAGCGTTGAAACTGATTAAGGCTCTATTTGCTCGATTCAAATGTAGGCAGGTACTTTGACATTACATGCAATCCATAATTACTATTTTAAATATTAACAAACGCCCGTCCCAACACACTGACACATTTAAATGTCTGTAGCTAGTTACTATGTAACTTGATGGCTCGACTGACAACCCCCAAAGATAGGGAGTTACTCTCTAAGGGAAACACTTCCTTACGAGAAAACCAAGTTACTGTACCGCCGAGGAAATAATTCTTCATTCTTATTGTTTAAGAATAAGGGTCAATTTCGTGTGTAAAAGGTTTTATGTTTGTTGAAGGGTGCCCTGTCTGCTGGCACGCAATCTTACGCCCAATGTCATTTTATCGTCATAATGTAGATTGAGTGGGAGCGAGAGGGCTCGAGCGAGACGGATGCTTGATGAAATTCATGAAGTTATATTTGCTCCATGTAAGGGTCTTTACGACTGAGAGATGCTACTATTTTTATAGTTATTAACCCCGTGCCAATAACGTGGATTCGCTTTATGGGTTAGTTAGGAGCTTACTGCTGATATTTGGTGCCTAAGGGTGGAACTATCCATGGGTTTACTGGATTATTTTCAGCATCTGTTTGTTTGTTGTGTTCTGGTTTCGTAAGACAGGCATTACCTCAAGCGTTTCAATTTAGTTACAAGAATACCCTCAGATCACAAGCTGGCGGTAATTTAGTTAAAGACAGTAACAAAACCATTTAAGTACTTGGTCTTCAGGAAAAGCTAAAGTTAAAGAAAATAAAGCGATTGTAACAGGTACCATCTATCGGAGTGCAGTGCAACTACTTTGATACGTCAAACTTTGTAAAATATGACGAGATATGACGAGACCTGAAGTGTTTAAAGTTTAAAAATGTTGGTAAACGTTAGTATATGAATTCATTAGATAGTTCTTATAAATTAAGTCTAATTATTTTTATATTAAACTAGCTAAAGTACTCGCGCTTCGCTACGTAACATAGCAAAATATCGAATTAAAAGTAGCCTATAGGTTGTCCAGGTAAATAAGCGACCTCCATACAAAATTTCATGCAAATCGAACCAGTGGTTCTTGAGTGATTGAGTAACAAACAGACGCACAGACACACATCATCTCACTTTTAATTAATATACTATATACTAGGTGTGCTACGCGGTTTTACCCGTTACAAGATAAGAAAAAAAAATAAACAAACATAACGTGGTGTTATGTAGTCTATAACCTTTCTCAGTAACTGGACTATTTAATACAATAAGAATTTTTAAATTCCAACCAGTAGTTCCTGAGATTAGCCCGTTCAACGAAATAAACTCTACTGCTCTATTATATTACTAGGTGTGCTACGCGGTTTCACTTGCTACTAAATAAGAGAAAAAAAGCAAACGAACATAGCGTGATATTATATAGCCCATAGCGTTTCATAGATATAGATTATTTTCTAACAAAAGTATGGTTTCCTACAAAATCGTATATATAGCCAAAAATATATTCGTAGATCGTTATAAAACGACATTGAATCATATGGAAAAAGGCCAAAAATATGTTTGGGAAGATGTAATTTAATTCAGTTATGATTGCGTATTTGCTCAGCCGTGTCGGTATATTTTGGCAATCGTAGGAATACATAATAATAATATTTTATCGGTTAGTTAGCTGTGACACCCGGCTTCACGCGACATTACACCGTCAAATGTATTGCGACGTAATCTGAACGTTATTACCCAGCGGCTCTCAATCTTTATAAAGTTTAATACTTTTTTATAATGTACATCCTCACTGATTCCAGAATGCTGTACAATGTTATTGGGCTTTATTGAGATAATAAGAGTATACACATTTAAAAAATCAGCTTTTACTGAACTGTTCTGAATAAAATCGTTTACTCCTCTGGTGTTGCAAATCTGAATGAGAACACCTTTGTTCAGGTAGCTCGTATTCCTTATCGTTAAGTTTTTGTTAAACAATGAATAAAAAAATAATAATTATAAAATGAACTTCAATAAATTCCTTATCCATATGTGCTTATTTATTTTATTTTTTGGCAGACGTCTAAACAGCTATTTAAAATTTGACTGTGACTTTAAAGTTTAATCAAAATCATTTGTAATGATAGTACTAGTAATAATTGTACTGTTATCTCCTCCTGCACAAACATAAAAACAGAAATCGTGCAACTGGACATTAAGCTTTAACGTTAACCGCAGACATTCATAAAAGTTTAATGTATTTTTTACACTTTGAGCACCGCTGTACTTTCCAAAACCCGCGATTCGTTTTTAACGATTCGGTGTGACATAAAATTGAATATGCGCGCCGCGGGCGGTAGATTAGGGGGTGAAATATTGGGGAGGGCTGATAGAGAGTGCTTAAACACAGTGTGTGCGTCGCTGTGATTGGGCCGCTCTAACGAGTGCACTTTATTGTAATGAAGTGGTTACGTGCATATTTTAAAATTGGTAGAACTGTTTTTTGGATATCACGATACCAATTTCACAACAACTATTTTAGGTTTATTTTTTATATTAATTTGAATTAGCAACCAGGCATGCAGTCCACCTGATGGTAAGTGCTACTACCGCCCATGGACATGTGTAATCAATCGTAGGTGAAATCAAAATCTCACCTATGATTAGCCACAGATGCGTTGCTACCGCTAAGGACTAACATTGAATGCCTCGGAAAAGTATGTCTCCCTTACCACACGCTTCAGACCAGAACACAGCACCGCATAACACTGCTGTTATAAGGCAGAAATAGGTGTGGCGATGGTGCGTCCGGAATCGAACCACAAAGAGTTCTACGAGTATACGAAATATTTAAGCGACGTATCAGCGATTCTATAAACAGCCATGGCCACCCCATGGTGTTTACGCCGGCTCGGATTACTCTCTTTGTTAGCAAATCCCATGGTGTTAATCACCATATTTTATTTTTACTTTTCTCCCGTCGCGTAGTTTTTAATAAAAATATACGCACCTCTGTGACATATAAATTAATAATAACCGTCTAGGGTTTAATCATTGCATGAAATATTCGTTAGGCACCATAATTAGTGAGTAATTGTGATTTATTTTAATGGGTTTTTCAATATTAAATCGATGTTAATGGATGTGAGAATTTGTTTGAAGGAGTCTAGGTTTTTTTTATAATAGATTAACAATACACCTGGTACGTGGCCACTGCCGCGTATAAATATCTGTATTGAACCACATTTAAGATTAGTCTTAATCTACCAAAGATTTGTTGCCACATCTGAAGGCCTAGATGGTATCCCTCGCCTTTTTTATCAGTCAACCGGCTGGTAAGTCATAGCGACAACTGCGACCCATGGACATATACAAAAAGGGTTTTATCTAAAGTCGATCACAGATGCGTTGCTAGTCACGACTCATGAGCACCAAAATGGTCGCCTTACATATGTGAGACGGCAACCACACCCTTCCACCGAAACATAAGAACTGCTTCATGCTAGAAATCGGTGTGGCGGTGGTACCTCCCCGGTCTAACTACACTGGTCGTAACATACAAATTACAATTAATAAATTTGAAAGTGGTAG
>DWLI01000272.1:0-24303 GCA_018249915.1 Cecropterus dorantes dorantes
AATAAATATAAATGAACTATCGTTCTGGTTGTGCCTCAGGTTTTAAGTAAATAATGACGCATATTTTTAACGCCTAACGCCTTAAACACTTAAAAATTTGCATTTTGTTGCATTCAATTGAGTTTGAGTTGAATAACGCTTTTAATGTACCAGAACAGCATATAAAACCACTATATTGACGTTATGCTAAAAGACTGAATAAATGAAAATATAATTTCATAACAATGAGAGGGTCCCATTGCTTAACCTATGACTTATTAAATACATAACTGCATTTATAAAATCTTTATATGAATATTTTGAATATTAAAACACACAAAGTTGTTATAAAAGTTTTCAGTGACTGCCACAATTCCAAATTTTCAATAACAAATATCAAATTCTACATTGATCATAAAATTTACTATGTAAATATGTATAAGCTAAACGCGAAACGGAACCTAGGGCCCGGCATGGCGTGGGAAAATTGTAAATCACTCCCCTACCCCATAAACATGGTGTTGAATATGTAGTGGACACTTTTTGTGGTGTGTTCACATTGCCGTCACGTGTCGTGCGATGGCAGGAGTTGAATGCGATGGACATTGTTTTTGCGACCGCATTTCTGTATGTATCGGTTTGGTATAGTTATTAAAGATATATTGCTCTTATTTTTATATTTTCCTGCTTGCGTCAGAAGGAGGGTAATATAAATCGAGCGTATGTAAATATGTATATATATGGAAGTATGTATCTATGTATGTCTATTTCTTTGGCACGCGCTACAGCATAAACAGCTAGCCAGATCATTAGTATCGTATCTTTCTCTTTTTATTAATTGAAGTAGCAAACGTAGACTTATGTATATAACGTCCGTAGACTAAGTTAGGACGCCTTGTCTGTCGTTTTATCACGCCCAATTCAAACCAAAACAAGACACCGCTTCATCGGTGTAAAGTGATGCCTGCAAAACCAGGCATCACTTTACACCGATGAAGCGGTGTAGTATATGTTTAGTATATATGTAGTATAGTAGTATAAATATAGTATATAATATAAATAGACCATTTTGCCGGATTAATGTTCTGCTTACTTTTTTATAATACGGAAGTAGCAAATAAACATGCAGTCAACCTGATGGTAAGTGGTAACAGCCGCCTACGGACAGCTGTAATCAATATAAGATAAGATTTGAGTCTTGCCCGAGGTTGCCCTCAGATACGTTGCTCCCCCCTGAGGGCTAAATTGGAACGCCTAGCTTAAGTATGTCTCCCTTACTACACCCTTTAGACCGGAAAACAACAACCCTTAATACTTCTGCTATTAGCCAGAAATAGGTGTGGCAGTGGTGCTTCCAGAGACAAACCACAGAGAGCTCTACCACTTCACTTCTAAACTTCAGCTTATTTACTTAAATCGAAATGTCGCAAATTTTATATTTATTTATATTTTTATATAATAACCCCAAAAGTGCTCAAATACAATAATAGTAAAAATGTTAATATTGCCAATTTAATATATATAATATCAACAAGGTAATAATAAAAGTTAATATTTGACCATAAACATTGATTATTTCCTTCGTTTCGTATATAATCATAATTATTTAGAACTGCTATATATTTATCGATATCTAACCTGACACACATACTATGACAGCGATGCGGCTGCAGGCGGATGTCCTCGGGAACTTGGACCATAACTCCGTTAATAACGGATAGGGATATAGGACGCAACGGTATACGCTTTATCTATATTAATAAATAAAATTTGTGTATCTGTTCGTTGCTAGTTTAGTATTTGTTTGTGTACTCTTTAGGAACCTTAAACTAAGGGTTACAATGGTGAACTTAATGCCTAATGGCATTCTGTGCCAGTCAACCCTAGGCGATGTTTATAATGTTCCGCAGGCGCATAAATAGTAAATACCTAACTATATAGTACTTATATTCTTAGCATTTTTTTATAATTATGTTGATTTTGTAATTGTTTTGAGTTTGTGTGTATACATTGGTTAGTCGTGTAGTATTCAACCACCTTGGATAAGACTTTCGCCAAAAATATTCGTCTAAAAATATATTTTTTATTGTACTCTGGACTCGATCAAAACCTAATGTGTAAGTATATTGGCTCTTATCTCATACATACATGTCCAGTCTATTAGATACCGTAAACACGGTCGAGGTATTTGTGTCTTATCCATAATGGTATTTTATGTCTTCTTAACATGTTATGGTTAATGTAACTTGCTATATTATGTTATGGAGCCAATTTATGACAGAGCTAAATGTCTGCACTATTTCTATCTCCTTAAAACTGCATTACATCTTTGCTCATTTAGAATGTTGTAAGTAAGTTGTAAGCAAGAACGTCTATTCTTGCTCATCGCGCAATGAAATTAATTTGAAAATGAGTTTGATATTATGCTGATGTGAAAACCGTCAAACAATTAATTAATGTCTCCGACGCGTAACAGCAGTGATTAGCGCTGACGTATGCGTATTTTTGAAGGGTGCTGTAAGAGAGACATACCGTTCTACATAACTTCTAACTTAGTCATAAGGTGACTGAGTCCTCAGGTAGCATTATTATCTGGGTGTGAGGGTGGACTTGTTTGCTACATACGTGGTATATAAAAATAAAGATTATTAGGTTTATTATTTCGTATTTTAAAATTTTAAAGGTGTTGTGTTGGCTAGTATTCTATATTGGTCATTTGGAGTAGAACGCTGGAAATTAGGTTTTCTACAACGAAACAATGACGAAGGCTTTACTAATATAATTTCAGTTAAAACATATTAATGTTTTCAAAATAGTACATAATAGATATACGTTATCCTGTCATAAATTGAGTTAATTCAACGAGCTATTTTGCTTAATAACAATCCTAACTTTGATTTACAGTTCCCTAATTTCTGTAATAAGTATTGATTGAATTAAATTAAACTGCGAGAGATTAGTTATCACTACATGGTGCAGAAACGCGAAGAAACCTACAAGCCTATGAGCTTGTAGCTGGCAAATATGTGGGAAGTCTATCAAACGCGCCCTTAATCAGTTCTGGGAACTACATAAAAGACTAACGCCTATCAGTCAAAGAGGAGTCTCGTGTCCAGCAATGGGACAGTAATGGATTGATGACGAAAGCACTAGACGATCACCGCTCATTACGTATTCATAATCAATTTCTCAATTTAACTACGTAATACGCTAGTGAGTTACCGGTAACTTGAATAATTTCCCGACTGGGCATTTGCATAAGTTATATCACATAAGCCTCCGATCGAATTCCAACGGAAATTAAATTTTGCTATAAAATTTGTTTGTAGTTTATAAGTATATATGTAAAGTGTGTACCTTTTACATACATACCTATCAAATATAATAAATATTTGCAGATATGTGATACGAGTACTCGTATATGCGCAAAATTTTAGAATCTAGGTTCAGTAAGTTCGGCTGTGCGTTGATTGCTTAGTATCTCAGCCAGTTACTTCCCACCTTTATATACCTACTTTTTTGTATGAAATTGTATGTTAAATCTTAATTATTACACACTTTTGTGATTGTGTATGTGTGTATATACCTATATATTTTTCAAAATTAAAAAGAAATGCACTTGAAAGTAATAAAAATTGTTTACGAAACTAAATATTTTTATAATTTAATTTAATTATAATAAAAAGTTTAATTCTGACAATATAGCGTAATTCAGTAATGCAATATGACAGATTCAACATCCGGTCTTTATAAAATAATATACATTAAATATTTTAAGTCCACGGAACATTAGTTAAGTATCTTATCCACAATCCGGCCTTTATTATATAGTTGTGCAAAAAAGCAGCAAATTTAATACGGTCTATATGATTTTAAAAAGTCACTGCATCTCATATGTAGATCCTATCACCAACTCTAACAGAAAATAAGCTTATATGAATTTGATCTCAGTTACGCTTTGAATTTCATTGGACTTGGACAGCAATCGACATTTTAACCGACTTCGCAAAGGAGAGAAGTAATCTTTTCGTCACGCATAGATATATTTTTATATAAGTATGTTCGGCGATTATTTTGCGATGCCACAAGTGACTGACACGATTCAAACGCCGGTATGCGGCTTGTTTCACAGGGAGTCCCATTTCATTGAAATTACTGTACAATACCTTTTTACTACTTTGTTGTGAAAATTAGAGACCGTGTATTTTCTGAAATAAAAAGTCGGAATGAACGCATGAAATTGATACAATTAAATCAAAATGTAACGGAACATGCATACGGTGCCTTATCGACATCCTAAGTGAAGCGTCAGTGAAATTCAAAACGGTGTCGTTTTACTCAAAATCAACGTTTCGGTAAGAGGAATTAAGCGGTCGTGTGAAAGTGAAGTCAGTAGGTACCTACGAGTACATTTCATTTTAACTTAATCTGCTGCTTAATCGTAATATTCAATAACGTTCATTGAACTGACGACCTGCGTGGCGGAGCGGTCATCATACCGGTCTGACGTCAGTGGGTTCCGGGTTCGATTCCCGGCCAGACAGACATCTAAATGAAGAATTTAAGTTTTTCTTTTGGGTCTGGGTGTTTGTGTATTCGTCTATGCGTGTCCATAGCACCCGCGACACAGGAGAAAATCCTAGTGCAGAGCTATTGAGTGGTGAAAGCATGTTTAACTACTCCTTGATTTTTTTTTTCTTGTTAAAATGACTTCATTCACATGTAAGTTTTATTTACACTTTGTCTTACATAGAAGCAAGGTAAAGTGTAAGTAAAACACTGGGTCTCATTACTCTCATTACAATTTACACTTATTATTATTCTTTACACTTTGTCTTGCATAGTAATTTACATTATATGGCCGGTTATATGTATGTTTGTACTTTGTGACTAGTATTGTCATCCGTACTTTATAATGAACAATTTACTATACGTTATGTGGGGTTTGGTACGTTACTTGATGAGAAAAATAAAGTACCCAGAAATATTTTATTTTTTAAGATCTGTCACCCAAAACAAATGATCGTAAGCATTTTTGCATAAAACCAACATTCTATTATAAGGTTTCTATATCCACCTTACTTAGGGAATGGTACAATAAGTATTTAAATTTGGCAACATTATTTCGTGATGTCAAATATTATCTAGATTTTCCCGTGGGATGGTGGTGATTTATATATCGAGTAGATCGGTAGCGTCGCAGCACCGCGAATTGTTCCGGTACTATGTCTCAAATCCTTCCCATGAATCTATGAAATTTTGCTTACGATCTTATATATAAAGACAAATAAGAGAAAAATTAAATCCTGATATTCGTGTCAACTTTTGAACGATGAATGATTTTTGAGGCGCGCGTATTTTCGCCTTGTGTAGACCGTAACCTATCTTAAGCAACGTCGTTAATCCAAAATTAAACAACGTCGGACATGGTCGGGAGTTGGATTAGTGCCCGCTGGTTGCTAAATTTCATACACACTTCCGTGCTTAAGAGGACACGATAAAACATAGATTGCAGTTATATATGACTTTATAGTTATACTTATATGCTAGAATAAACGTCATTTTTATTGTAGTAAAAGATTTATGATTAATTTGTTACCGGTCAAGAATGTTTCTTGAAATGTTTTTTTGATAAACTGATTGTATACATAAGATTACAAATCTTTAAAGTAGTTTAAAAGTTTTATTTGAAATTTAGGCACGCACATTTGAGGTTGCCGTAAAAACAAATGATTTGGATTCTCGTAACCGGTTGTAAGAAAGAATGGGTCATTATTGAAATGATTGTTCACTGTTTCACACAAATGTACAACACTAATGTAGCAGTATGAAGGGCATACAAACAATAAAATTATATATAAGTAAGTTCGTAATACATATAACATTACGAATTTATTATAGGAAAAGACTTGAAAAAATAGACATGTATTCTTCTCAGAAAACCTTTTCGGTTGATACGTATTTCATTGAGCGCAATAAAATAACTTTGAGGCAACAGCCATATTGGATCAAGAATATAATCACACTAACCAAATGATGCATTGTCATTCAAAGCAAACATACATTTACGAGTATGCGAAATGTCAGTTCAATCGGTTGACGTTAACTGGTTTACAATTTTGAAAATTTGTTTGAAAATTGAACCCTCACGTACGAAAAGACTCACAGGTCAACTTAAAAAAAAGCATGTAATAAGTTCAGGCCAGTATGACGAATTATCTACAAAAAGAGAGTAGTTGGAGAATTTGTTTGTCAAACATGAACCTAGTCTTTGCTTTCCGAGATCGCCGCATCTCTGGCCGGACGTGACGATACTGACCGGATGCGCGACCGTGACCGGAAGACCCCTTTCATCTCAAAATGGCCACGACCAATCTGTTTAGAGGCAAGGAATTTTTCTACTCGGCTGGCCACTAAATATTTTGTCAAGTCGCTGTGTTGCCAGGTGGTCAGTTTTTCGCGGGACGTACCGATTTGGACTTTAGCGATGTGCAACATGCGATCACACGGAAATCCAATAAATAATTTAACACAGTATGAAACGAATAACGAAATATCGATAGGTATTTTATATATTTCAATAATAGCAAAAATCGATTAAAATAACCCACGTTCTTTGATAAGTAATAGGGAAAACATTAACTTAATATTTGTGTCAATTTACAAAAATACGCATGCTAAAAAATTGTAAATTTCTATCTAGTTAAATTAACACGCCACTGCATGGGTCGCACTATATAAGTGTTTTAAGACATTGGTCATATGCTCGACAAGTCACTTCGCAATATTAACCCATGTAAGTTGCAACAATACGAATAAAGTTTGCCCTTTTAAATGTTATACAATATGCCTCCGATATTCATTTGATCATTAGATAATACTAATGAGGCTCGATTCTAACAAGTTTCCTTTATTTTCCTTGTAAGAAGAAGTAGCCAACGAACATGCAGTCCGTCTGATAGTAAGCCCATGGACACTTATAATCAACTCCATAATATAGCAAATGTGTACTACCTGAAACAGAACGCAGATGGGATGTCTCTCCTAAGAACTTAAGACGGTCATGATGAGACGTAAGTCGGCCGGCATTCACCATTTCACTCGTATTATTCTCACCTACCGATTTTAATTATATCTCTTAGTTACGTAATCATAATCCCGATTTTGTGTAGATAAAATCTGGCAACACTAAGTTCAAGACATCACGAAGCGAACTTTTTTGGGGCGGACAATTTTTTACCTTTTTTCTGTATCCTGGTCAAAAAAACAGTCACGAGTCGCAAAAAGTGGTTAGCCCCGTCGCACTTACATAGTCGTGTATCTAATCTAATCGCGATAATACTGAACTAGGCTGAGAAGTATGTAAATTGTGTTTTTATGTAATTAGATAAATCGCTATTGAAATATAGGTGAGCCGGGCTTATTAAGAATCGGTATCCTATTTAGATAGTCCTTCCCGGTGTCAACGTGAGTCAACGTGAAATTTCGGTTTAAATCAAATCACTGAATTACTTTAATTTTTAAAATAATCCGCACTCTACATACTCTCTATGAGATGCACTATTTATCTTATGGTGTTATAAGACACTTACAGTGTTAACACAATATGATCTCCTTCTACGCAATATCTACTAGATGTTGATTCAATATAACGAGTATGGTTCGATCTGAAAGAAACCCCCGCGATTTCTAACAAGAAAGAATTCTTTCGTTTGTTAGCAGTGTATGGTTGTCGGTTCACTTTCTGCTGAAACGACCACCTTAACCCTCGGGAGTAGCAACGCATCTATTACTTTAGATGGAACTCCTTATCAAACTTTTATATGAAGATACTTACAGATTTTAGGGCGGCAATGACCGCTTCTCCCCGCCTTTCCCAACAATACCTGACATATGAAACATTGACATTTGTACATATACTTGTTAGGTGTACACATCAAATATGTTGTCTTAAATTAGTTGTCCCAGTGCATCCAAGCACTCATTTGGTGGCGTCAGTATAATGATTAACCATGTTCATTTTTCCAGGCAAATTGTACGCTGCGTTGGGTCGTCGCGGCGGTCGTGTCGTGGGCAGCGACTTGCAGAGCGGATCGTCGTCGTTCCGCGTGCGCGCCATGATGCCGGTGGCGGAGAGTTTCAAGTTTGCTTTGGAACTCCGCACTCATACATCGGGTCTTGCAGCGCCTCAACTTATGTTCAGTCATTGGGAGGTAAGTTAGTGTACTGCAATATCATTATGTAATACCTATTTAAATAGACAGATATAGAACCGGGCAACGGACTTAATGCAGTCCATTGAATATAAAATAAAAGTAAATCGAACTTCCGTCCATGGATATCTGCTATCGACCCGAATATATATATATATATAGAATTGAAGTCTACCTGTACGGTACAAGTAGCTAGGTATATAAGTAGTTTCTCCTTTACTACACCCGTCAAACAGAACAAATCAGCAACTAACACTGCTGTTATAATACAGAAATAGGTTTGACAATGGCGGCTCTGGGACAAGACATCTTTGCATCTCCAAAATATAATCAAATAAATCCTTCCATTCTTTCAGGTCATCGACATTGATCCGTTCTGGACTCCGCGCACAGAAGAAGAATACCTGCATTGGGGAGAGAAGTGGGACGGGGTCAATAGAGCAAAGGGGTACATGGACTCTGTAAGAGCTAGAAAAGGACTCGCCACGGACAAGCAACTTGTTCAACACGCAGAGAAACAGAGGACGCTTTCTAAGAAAAAATAAGCTGGCCGTGCTAAACGCCTCATCAAATTATCATAGCAACAGTTTGTGCATTGTAAATTATAACAGTATCATTTTATTAAGGCGTTTTGTTAAAATTCAAATGCAATTGTCATGTATTGTTTTGTGCAACAACATTCAAGAATATATTTTCGTAGGCTCTATTTTTTAAATTTTAATTTAAACATAAACGTAATAATGTGAAAATCCAGACAGTTACCACTTTTTTAGTAATTATTTTGTAAAGGAACTATGGTAAATTATAGGTCAGGCAATATTTATTTCACAAATAGTATTTACCAAGGAAAATAATTTGTATTTCATTCTTTGACGGTTCTGAACATTTTACAAGTTTCGTGGGATAACTGCGGCTGCACTACAATCGCTTAAAATTCTGGTTTGTAACAGTCTTGCAAACTGCTATGTTCTAGTTTAAAGGCTAGCCAGGGAAAAACAAAACACAAGGCAATTCCACAGGACCAGAAAATCATCGATGGTATAGCCTATCTTAAGTAGAATTTCTGTCATATTAGGGCACTTGTATAGGTGTCCATGGGCGGCAGTGACCACCTAACATCATCAAGTTGTATGTTATTTTCTGTTTTCTATACATAAGAGAAAATACAATTGGTTTGCGTATAGAACATTGTTAAACCAACCATTTTCCGCATAGTATAAATATTTATGTATGGTCATGACTTATAAAAGTAGTACTTACAAAAATGGTAAACTTTTTACTTCCATAAATGTAATTGTGTTCCGTGGTTTTACCCGAGTTTAATAATAGGGTGGATTTATGTTAAAATTAAGACTAAATAATACCTCAATATATGGACTGAAAATATTTTTTCAATCTATAATTAAATTCACTAATTTTGGTTTGGTTTATTGCGATGTCAAACAGAGAGACAAAAATTCTAAAAATGTTTCTAAATATTATTTCTTGGATAGTCCTCCAAACTTTTTTATAACATCTGGACATTACAAAAAACATACGAAATTATGTCTTTTCTTATTATATATATATGATTATGTAAAGCTCCTACTACGTTTTATGTTAGTTCATACTCTTTGAATAAATATAACTAGGTAATAATTTACTGCATTTGAGGTTGTGATCCAAATAACCTTTTGACATTAATTTCATAAGTACCTACCCTTAAACAAAAGTTTCTCATGTATTTTACTTTTGTATTGATGCCTGTATAATGGAGACAAATTACTGGAAAGATATGTTAATAGATGGGTGGAAAAATCAATATTAGATACTTCCTAGTAATACTAGCGGTACTAGTATAAAAATATTCTATACATCTGTACTCTATCATTATCGAAGTCTTTTAGTATTAGATCCATAAATGCACTTTGAAATCCAGAGTTCGACAATTAATCAAAAAACCGATTACTTAAATAAAACCTAAAATACTTATATTAAAATTTCATAATATGGTCTTTCTTCACTTTGAGCGTTATTTCTAATAATGATGTTGTTAATTCTACTATATTAAGTATTGAATATGTTATTGTGTATCCATTCATTATTTAAGATTTGCTTAAATGTAAAGCTTTTACGGTTAAATAACTTATTTAGCAAAACTGTTTCGCTTATATTGATTTATTTTCTTCAATTCATAGTTTTTATTAATAGTAGTTCTTCAGTGTTAGTAAGTATTTAGGTACACGTTACCTTTTAATCACATATAAAAAGTTTAATTGCTCCATTAAATCCGCTTTTATATTAGGTACATAATGTACTTATATACATTATAATTAATGTGTATTGTAAAACTAGATACTCAATATGAATTCTTACGTGTAACGTGTATATTTTTATTAAATTTATTATTATAATGAATTTATTTTATTTTTAGTTGTCTAAATTTACCTACCTGCGCCATATAACTGTAAGTATGTTTTAATGTGTAAAGGGCATCCAAATAAAACAAATATTGATATTCAATAATGTCCACTATCTATTATTTACATTAAATAACAATCAAATCATTCCAATCATATATATACATAAATGACCGTAACAAAGAAATGCTTAACAATTCCTAGATAACTTAAACAACCACCCGAAGGAAATTATATTACATTGCACAATATTAACCTTTATAAACAAATTACGTGAGAAATCAAATTTGCTTACAGGTTATAAAATAGACAGCCAGATATATTTTATAAAATAAGGAACATCACTAAACTTTAAAAAAATAAACAAAACGAAAATAAAAAAGTGAGGGTGCATTAAAAGTATAAATTATATATGTATATTGCAATACACTGTAACAATCTGGTTGCCTATTTCTGAAACTTTAACGAAAAAATAAAACCATTTGTTTAAAGAAATAGATAAGTAATGCTTTACGTTTACTTCTGACCATTACGCACTAGGCGTCTTAGTTGACTTAAAACAGCTTGATTGCAAAATTTCTGTACAAAAATTTCTTGCTTTATATTTAAATCAAATACATTATGATGTAAGAGTGCAGTAGCAAACATCAGTCCATCTGATGTTAAACGATCACTGTCGCCCATGGACATGGGTACCCAACTATGTAGAACATAAATTTTATCTGACGACATTTACGTTCTTTTCCTAAGGACTAAGATGTTCGTCTCATTGTGAGCCAGCAATTATACAAATGTGTATTTTTTACAACAGTATTTATTCATTATAAATACTAGATAATATAATAAAATATACAGCTTGAGACAGAGATATACACATTGTGTTGTGTCAACATGAACACCAAGTTAGTAATGGCCAGATAAAACAACCATACCTAACTACAATCTATTGTACAAACATCACTATAATTCTATCAAATTTGATATTCCAACTAGTCTAGTACTTTGTCTTTGGCAATATTAGTGATATAGTTGTTTCCACGAAATCGTACCATACGTCTTCACCACTAAGAACATATGATTAATAATTGAACTTTAAGCATTTGCAGGATGTAACAACTATATTTGTCTGAGTTCTTGAAACAAGACAAACAATCGATTGAATGAAACTACGTCAGCGATCCAACATAATCTACTTGTGAATATTTTCACGATAGCTTTTAAGTTGTAATATTTTTAATAATGATATAATTGCAAGTAACTTTTGTATTGTTACTTTCAAACTATTCTTTACCCGATACCAAACGACCTGACTCTGTTAATATGTTCAGTTCATTCATTCACTTTTATTACCTTTACCTAAGTATTTGTTACAATTTATGAACTGGCAAATTCAGTGACAACTTTCCGTTACTCGATGATAGATGGCGACACAATCATTGTAAATCATGACATAAGTTTGCTAAGCATGAGCCAAGCGAAAAATTCATATTCCCTACTTCATGTTTATTAAAGAAAATGTACTTTTACATATTTCGATCATTACAATGTAATGATCGAAATATGCAAAAGTACATCAACGATCATTACAATGTAATGATATAAATAAATGCTATTAAAACAAGTATTGATAAACAAATAGTCAGGTCAAATCGTATCTATAAGAAAGCCTACAACCGGGTAATCTAAGAAAAAATCTACAGTAAAATCTAGGACATTCTAGGGAACAGGTAAAAATTGCCAAATTCAATGTAAAAATGAAGTAACAGTGAACAACCACTTTGGCACCGATGGTAACAGCACAATGAAATAAGCACTAATTATAAAATAAGTCGCTCTCACGACTGGTTTACACAAGAAACATTAAATTAACGTATTGGACTCTCCTACATTTAGGACAATAATCTGAAAAGAAGAAAATGTTTTATTAAAGATAGTTTATAGTATATATTTATATTTTCGCTCATATGTTTCTAAATGTTCCTGTGTAAACCAGACCTTAAGACAATGATACATGACCCACGTTGTTGTTGATGCTATCTGTCACTACTCGACAAAAGATGGCGCGCATTTCTAAGTGTATCCTATTCTAACGGGAACGCTTCGTTTTGGCAAAACACAAGGCTAATTTGTAAGAATCTGCAGCAAAATCTATTTTAGCTATAAGCAGAACCATATCCTTCTCTGACGCCTGCAATAACGATCCAGGGAGACTTTAGTATTTCCTTCTCGAGTCGAATCACAATAACCAACTCAGACGCCATCTATAGAAGTTAAACACTTTTTTATTTGTATAATTGGTCGAATGTTAGACATCGTGGGTCACCAAGTACCAAGTCTTACATTTGCACTTGTTCTGTGCTTCATATTAAGCAATTCATTCATCCCATACAACATGGTGTTACGAAATAATTAAGAATGATTCACTACTAAACATTTTGCTTTTGCTTATTTTGTTAAGTGATAAAAACAAATTTAAAACAATTTGCGTTTATATAATTCTGTTACAATATTAGATTTTAGACATTAATAATAATAAAATTTATAATGCTTATATTAAAACGAAATAAATGTGTATTATTAATATCGTTTCTATTTATATTCAAAATATCCCTGATAGTTACTTTTACAATTTGTAAAAGTAACAAAATAAGGGCCGAAATATTTAGTTTTTGGTATAATTACACTCATTCCTTAAGAAATAAGATGTTCGAAATAGTCATTTCATTCCTTTACATTCCAATTCATTCATTCAACATTTATATTTAAAGATACGTAATTTATAAGTACGTAATATTACATCGTAGTACCGAAACGCAACTTGAGCTTTACTAAAGACTAGAACAATAAATTATTACAAGATACTTTATAGATCATTCAATTCATCAATGTCCTTTTCTATGTGCGAGGTACTTTTGAAAAAAAAATCATTTACAAAAAGTATTTTCGAATGTTACCATAACGAAAACTCGAAAATGACGACTGAAGACGCAAATTCGACATAAAAAAAACGTTTACACATAGCCACGCACACAGATGAATTAAACCATCTATACACATTATATAACAATACATAGGACGTTAAACACATAAATGATGCTAAGTAAAGATACCACTCGAAATGCCCGCTTCCGTCATTTAGCGTGTAAATTTTACTAAACTTTTCTAGCTAATTTAACTACACAATTATTTGCGAAAAATAAAAAAATAAATCGTTATAAAGTGCAACCAAACGAGTAACTTTTACTTCAATTTTTGATTTTGCCAGCAAAAATAAAATTTTAAATTACTAATCTGTGGTGTGTCTTGTAAACTGTAGTGGTTTAACCTGTAACAAAAATCGATAGATTGCTAAATATACAGATTATGTATTTAGCGATAGTATAACAATAAACCATGGCAGTTTGTGAATAGAGGCATTATTTAGCATAAGTAGTTCCTTATTACTGGCCAATTTTAGAGCATACTCTAAGTTGCCTTAATACGAATTATACACAGATAAATATTTATATAAATATAATACCAACTCAATACATAATTTAATTATGATCAAATATTACTAGAATCACTTATTAAGTAATCATAAAAAGTACGACATTGGTAATACATTTTACGCACAAGATGTTTTATATTTTGCTAATAATAATTGTAACTGGATTTTGTACTATGCAAAATCATCAACAATAATACTCGAATTATTATCAATTGGAGTAAATAACCCGTTTAGTCGCACCCTTAGAGCCAGTACACTCGTAGTTAAAGTTAACGGTATTCCATTAAAACAAATATTATTTAATAATTACCTCTGTAATTTATAATAATTATAAGTATTATGAAAAAGTATTTCCTACAGTATAATTCCATTATCTTCTCTACTTTTTATTTATAACGTCTTTACATCCCATAATTAATTGAAAATACGTCTAACACAGCTACGTGTGTACTGACCTCGACAAATTGGCAAGAAATATACATGACATATATTTGGCAAACTACTTGTAATTGAAGCAAACATTGGTTCAAACACCGCCTCACCTGTCCATCGATATCCCGCTTCCTGTGAACGATCTGACGGAGGAATGTTGGTTATCGTTACACTTACAACAACTAGCACCACTGCCACTTGACTCTATCACATTCTCGATCATAAACGTAAATGCCAACTGGTACCATTTGTAAAACTCACTCGATTCTCTAAAACCGCTTTTCTTTTTTTTTTCATCAACTTTTTATTATCATTTTTAATGTTTTGATATTTAACACAGTTTCTTTGCCAGCAAATATTATGTTAAATCGAAGAATTGATGAAATTAAAATATCAATATCATATATCAAGAATACTATTATGTGTATAACTAACATTCATTAATTTTTAAATAAACGATCATATGTACGAATATCAAAGTTTGACACATCCTTATATCTCGTCAATCAGCAATAAAAAGGAAAAAAGTCCAAAGGGAAATATTGTGTACATTTGTAACTTTACGTCAATGTGAGATTGGAACATACGACCTTAACATAAGGTCAGCTTCACCTTCAGAACGAATGAAACAAATTATTCACTTCACTAGTTCAGACAAGATAATTTAATCAAGTTTATCTTAAAGATCCTCAGTATTACACGAAACGAAATAAAATTTGTTATTTAAGAGCAAAAGAAAAAAATTACATGACAATATGTAGTTTGAATAAAAAAATTAAAAAGTATAAAATTGTTATTAATGTTAAACCACTAATTCAGTTAAGCGTTACAATAATAATATAAATAACATCGAAGTACGAACGCCGTATGGTGTAGGTCTTGAAAAACACTCTCTAATCTTTTGCACGTCATTAGAGATGGTTAAGGGACAAAATCAAGGAGATGGGCATACGGGTCTTCCAGGAAAAAAAGCCAGTCATAGCCTTACACTACGATTTTCTCCTGTGTCGTGGGTACCATAGACATACAAAGTCGAATACATATACACCCAGACCCAGGACAGAATCTAAACTCATCTTCCAGAAGTCTGTTAGGCCGGGGATCTAACCCGAAACCCACAGCATGTCAGATAGGTATGATAACCGCTCCGCTACGCGGGTTTTCGGAGATGGGCCTAAACAACCACTGCCATCCACAACAGGACTGCTATGTACGGTGACTGCTCGCCACAACCTACATTTAAAACCTATGTCCAGTCTAAAGCTAAAAGAACCTAAAACGGCTGATGGATGGATGGATTTTGTTATTCATTGATAAAATGTAATCTCAGAGAATCGAGTGAGTTTGGTTACCTCATCCCACGCTATAGTATTTGTTGTGATAATGATATGGTTGCTACAAAACAATACAGGTAACTTAGACCATCGTTAAGCGCATTAGTGCACTTCTGACTAAAATGTGAGATATACAAGTCTCCTATTATTGATTTATTACTTTCTTCCTTCGATATAATTTAAACAAATTTATTTAAATTTATTGAGCTTATTGCTTTTCAATATATCGTTTCAATTCATATTACATATGGAGAGAACTGTCTTATTTCAATCCTTTATAATAAAGAAGTCAACCCTTAACAGACTTTTATAACATAACAAAATCCCAAGTACTCCATAGAAATTGATAACATCAATTTTTTTCTGGGAACAACAAAATTAATCTTCCCCAAAGAACAACGATGTATATTCATCATCATTCAATAGGAATCGACTGTTGGATTCCAAGACTTCGAACTGTATTTGTATTGAAAATTGTATCTGCTGGTCATAAATTTGATCCATATTACTTAATAACATGATATGAAATAAATCAATAATATTCCATCTAACTATAACGGTGACTATGAGCTTAACAATGGTTACATCTGGTCGACCACAACATACTTATTCTATGTGTTTAACACATTCAATAAAACCTAGAGTCAATGCCTCACAGACACTAAAACTGGATTCGTTTTCACTGCACTTATATATACAAAGTAATCACATTTTTATACAATAAAATTAAATAAAAAGCATCTTTGGGTAAACGCTAAATCAACTAATTATGGATTTTGACAAACGAAAATGCTAAAAATTCAACTGTTTAAATAACATCACAGAGGTGCGAAAAAAACTTAACCGTAGCATGGAATTCTGACCCTACTGTGTTTACAATAACAGCTAAAAAGGCTTAACAAGTGTGACAATGTCATTTCATTTAAGTAAGTAAAGGAATTTGTAGAAAAAAAGACGGTAATAACATGATTTGTACTATATTAAATAGTCCTTGTATGCATTTAAGTATTTTTGTATAGGTAAACGAGTATTTTTATTAACCGGTACAATAACGATTAATCTGCAATCAAATTACATATTGTTATCTTATGAAGATATTGTAGAAATGGCCATGATTCATCTTCAATAATACCGATAATTAATAATATCGCCAAAGTGATTCACGTGTGTGAAAATGCCTCATATATTAATCGATATGTTATATTGAAGATTCATATCGTTATCATGTCATCTTATAAATATCGTGTTAAGATTTAGTTGTTAGATCAAAAAGAGCGAATTAATGATAACATCAGGTATTCTCGATTAATTAATTATTAATTTTCCATTGATTATTATTATTAAATTTTTTATATCCTGGATATAACTTCACGCATGTCACACTTGTTATTTATTCAAATTTAAAACGAAACCTTTCTATTATCAACACGGTGATTTGCACTAAATACATTTCCTATTTAAAATAATTTTTGATCTAAGTTGACAGTTGCTTAACTGCTATTGTAATAAATTATCACCTGTTTAATGCAAAAAAACTATAGAGCAATCGATACTTATACAAAGCGCGCGCGTGACGTCATCCTCTTTTGTTCGCCGCGCTTCACTTTATTTCGCCATCGACGCTTTCTTTGCTTCGCTACCGAAACTTCACTTTGCTTCGCCAACGACGCTTCACTTCGCTCCGCTACCGACGCTTCATTTTGCTTCGCTGCCTTCGCTTCGCAACCGACGGTACATTTCTCTTCGTTACTGACGCTTAACTTCGCTACCGACGCTTCATATCTCTTCGCTATCTACACTTCGCTACAATAGCTTCACGTTTAAATCACATCACTTCACGGGCAGTCCATTACGCTAACTGAATGATGTTTCGTTGGGTACATCGTTTATGTTTGCATTGTGACCCATATCCGTTAGTATCACGTCTGAAAGTGCCTCTAAGGATTGCTTCACCTGTGTAAGAAAAAACGTTAAACGTTAATTTTGGATGAAACATACAATGTTCGTAATGTAATATTGTTATTCTAGATGTTAAATTTCAAATTAATTAAATGTTATTTTATTTCATTGGTGAAGTAAAGTTGTCAAAAATTGTCAAAAACTTTGGTGTTATGTTATTTAACATAAGTATGTTTGTTACATTTTTAAAAATCAAACGAGCCGGCACTTACCCAATTGTATGTGGTCACTGTCGCCCAAACATTGAACCGACCCCTAATAGCATTGGAATATTGCCTGATATCGACCAGAATTTTGTTTCTAACCCTGAGGGCAATACAGGAACTGCCGCTCACTAGAAATAGGTGTGACACCTGTATCTCGGGGTGGTACCGGGTTATTGATGTACAGGGTTATTGATGTACACCTCCTCAGCCAACAGCTTGCCGAGATCAACCTGCATAGGGCAGTACACAGTGCGGTACCTTGTTGAGCAGCAGCAGGTTGGTGGTGAGGAAGGCGTGCAGCTCGCCGGCCGCGCGGCCGTGCAGCCGCGCTCGCCACCGCACCAGCTCCGAGTACAGCTCCTCGCCCGACAGCTTGCCGAAATCATCCTGCAACAAAAAAAAATGTATATGTTTAATAATATGGAAGCAGCAAACGAACGGGCAGTCCAGCTGATCGTGAGTGGTCACTGTCTATAATGAACTCTAGATAAGATCAATCTTACTAGAGGTTGGCCACAGACGCGTTACTAGACTTAGTTGAAACTCCTCGGCACATAATTCAAACCAGATCACACGAGTGAATTTTTATACTATGCATAGACGGATAAATTCGAAACTATAAAGTACCTGGACGATATCCGATTATACATTTTTTTTTTAATAAAATGAACCCTGTAGTTTGGCTTGGCATTGTTCGCTATCCCTTATGTTTTCGGATTACACGACCTTACGAATTACCGTTAAATTCAATATGGTACGTCTATTTACCCCCAATCCTTGAAGAACATTTATATCCCCCCTTTCGAACTCCAATCAACACGCACCTGTGGTTGCGAAATGGCGAAAAACAGCCTGTAGGCGAGAAAGGCGGCGGAGAGAGCTAGAAGCGCGACCAGCACCAGCATTAGCACGTTCCAGTACTGCGAACTCCGCTTCGGGGGCACACTGCCACCTGTTAGCAGCGCTGGTTGGATTACCGCTGCACCGGCTGGAATGTACATACTTTGATGAGCAACAGGAATACTTATATTAAGTTATACTTAACTTCTAAAGTTCGATATACATTGAAGTAGTCGTATATAAAGTTGAAGGGATATGCTTTATCCCTGTGGCCTTATTTTTATAAAAATGTCTTACAATCGCTGACTATAAATATATGCTGACGACTTGTATTTCTTGAAAATCATCAATAAAGATAAATTGAAAAACAGGAGTTGATAAAGGAGGAAAATTCGATATTTTCAACTTATTATTACAAACTTAATTTTACAGTTACTGTCAATCAGCGTACATTAAAAAAGCCGCAAAACTAAATTTGTCAGTAGCATTTACTGAATCTTCAGATTATGCGCCTTTCGCACACCTAGGCCTCGTGTTTCACAATCATACCAGCTTACCAGCAGCAATGATGGCTTCAGATTCTCTCCGGACAGGTGGCGCCGGCGCATCAATCTGGTCTCCGCCTGCGGAACTGGTGTCGTCTTCCGGCGAGTATTCTGACGCGTCGAGCTCTACTTCTGACGTTCGCAGCTCCTATAATATAATTCAGAGTGCTGAATAAACTATTCCGTATCGAATTTGCAAAATAACGTAAAAACAGGTGTGAAACATTTTCTTTACAACAAGATTCTAGAATAAATACATTTCGAAAGTAGTCGAAAAAAAAGAACAAAAAGGTCCTGCTGTTTAAGGGAGTTTATGCAAAGGGGTGGTTTTGACCCCTAACCTCCCCCTCCCTCTCCCATTTAGGCCCATGTATTTATGAAGCAATTTCCAGTTGGCTAGTGCGGTAGACAACAGCCGAAAACTCTCATTTTGACAGGAAATTGTGTCCAGCGGAGGGCAAGAATAATTGGTTGTCGAGCATGTTAAAAAGATGACTAGATACTACACACGTGGTGTTCCAATGTTACCTGTGGTTTAGGAACAGCCAACTCGGGTACCCTCGCGGCCTTCCACACGTGCATCATCAGCTTGTAGGTGGAGTCGCGGGAGAGCAGCGAGCCGAACACGTGCCGCTCGTCCCGCGTGCACACGCCCACCGCATTGGGGATGATGCGCGCCACCTTCTCCTTAGTTATCCGGAGGACCGACGTCGTCGGTATTAGTAACTGGAAAAAGAGAGAGAACTTTATTTAGTGTAGTTTAATCTATCAGTATATAATTCTTAGGTATAGCTTATTGTTTATCTTACAAACATTTTTTGTTTTACACACAGTAGGAAACAGTCAATATATATTTTCGTTTCGTGTTTATGTGTGTGTGTGTGTGTTTGTGTGTGGGTAGGTGTGCATGTGTGTAAGTTTTTACTGTTTATACTCGTTAAATAATCATAAAGTATAAACAGGGAAATGAATATAAATATAATAAATCAATATAGTATAATATATCATTTCCGTACGTATTTAAAGTCATAATCATGTCTTAATATTTACGGGTACTACAAATATTTAACCAAAATAAGAATTGGTTATGTATTCGTATTTATATTCAAAACACTAACGATACACGGAATCCTGTCCTGTTACTTAGAATATAGGAAGTACTTTTCTATATTAATCTACCTTATAACACATTTTAAACAAGGAAATATAGGACAAAGTCCGGTAATGTCATATGCTTTCCTTAATTTAATATGACGGAAGTGTAACAAAGCACCATCTTTCAATATCCATGAGGGATAGATAAATATTGTTTTTGATACATTTATTTTCAATATTACAAATCAGTCACTTAAAAAACCCTTAATGCATTTTCGTTGATAATTTTCGTATAATAAATCTAAACAGTTTTCTCCACATAATTTTAAAACATTGCAGTTTCTAAGTATAAATAAATGGCAATGTAACACATCATAATTATGAATAAGCGAACGCGTCATAATAATAATCGTCCACAATTTATGTACCTAGTAGCTGCTTACAAACAATATAAAAATAATATATACCTATGTTTACATAACAAACGTTATGACGTTATTACATGTACATTTTAATTTTATACTTAATCCAGAATATGGTTGTTTCCAGTCTTTTTAGAAAACAAAAAGAAATCAATATAAGAATTTACCAGGTGGTAGAACCAGTGTAGTTGATTCGGAAAGGTACCACCGCCACGCCTACTTCTAGCGTGGTTTCCGGCTCACTTACTGTTCATTGTCTGTGTGGAAGTGCGGAGTACCCAGTAACACAGGTCCACAACCCAGTATAGGAACCCTAGCCACTAGTACTAAGAACTTTTTAAAATATTTTTTTTATCAGAAGAACCTGTCAAATTGGTAGTTTAACAGGTTCACTGCCACCTACACGCCTCGCGTGTTCTTGTACATTTTATTGCGGAGCCAGCAACACGCCAGGCGCGCTCAGTGCTTTATAAAAATCATAGTGGCATTGAATGTGTTGTGTTATAAATCAACTCATTTTGACACATATTTAATATCATTCGTCTCTTTCTCGCCTAAGCTAGCGTTAAAGGCCGATAAAGATAAGGACGTAGCAAAAATTTTATAAATTAAAATTCAATTTAGCCTTTCATAATTCAGTATCGTATGTTTGTCGATTTCTTGATTGTTTTTTTACTCATAAGCGTGGTATATCTAATGTACCAAAATGGTAAAATAGGAAAGGCTTTCAGGTGCATTATAGCATATCAGAATTATTAGGCACGGTAGTTTTTAGGTACTATAAGACTGATAAAGATCTCCAGTTCTTCAAAATATGTAATCTCACTTCAAAACCTTAGAGTACGAGCTAATCTGGTTTTCTTAAAAGAGTCATCGTTTATGTTTTTGGCTATACTTTGCTGGTCCCTACTTTGAAATTACCAAAAACATAATCAATGATTTTAAAGTTTATTTTAAAGATTTTACAAGAACATATTAAAGTCTTACTAAGGGCACATATAATACAAACGCAAAAGAACTGACTCTAGGTGCCTTTCTACACAAGTAATCCGGCATAACTGTTGATTCAATGTCGACCTTCACAGTTATCAAATTTAAATAGGCAATACATTTCAATCTTTATCCCAGTGAATGCAAAGTTTAAAATAAAATTATCCGAACTAACGGATCATAAAAGTCGGGACAGGTGTAACAATTCATTGGTCGCTTTCGACAAAAAGCGTGAGGAAGTACATAGTGTAAGATATATTTAAAAAAATCTATTATGAAAGCCTTTACGGATTTTTTCATTATACATAAAAATCCGACAAATGTATAGGTGTCTAATGCTTATAATATGACATCATAATGATAATAGAATTAATATATTCAGGCTAAAAGCTTAGAAAAGGCTAAAAACAAGTTAGAAAAATGTATGATAACATTATAAAAAATCTAAATTCGAAATATCATAAGATATTATTTTCAAAGACATCTTATAAATATCGTGCGAAATTTTGATTATTATGTTTTTATTACACGTATCTCCTTTATTAAACCTCATCCTCGTACATAAACACACATTATATTATAAGCAAATACCCAGACACACAAAAGCAAATACACCGGCGTGTGTCCATCATTCATTCTTATAATAACAATCACTTTTGTAGTTATATATGTATAAGTGTGTTCATTCTGACGCATGTATATGTATCTGAACGTACATTATCATTGTTAAGCCAAGTATGACATGTCAAACAATAAGTGTCATGTTAGCTTAACAAAGAAATATTAATAAAGAGTCCTTACATAAATAATTAGGTAGCTAATTACTTTAAACAAGAGCCAGTTATAATTAATACAAATTAAGGATCATTATTGTTTTTAAAGTAATAATGATGTACTACGTGGTGTTTTGGTCTTAAATAGCATCACTTCCTCTCTCCCCGTAATGTCGTAGGAAGTGACGTGATAAAAATCCAGCAAATGGGCAGTAGAGTACTTCTGTGTATAATAAATACTTGCTGCAGTCACCAACATGCTGGGTGCGGCGACTGTTGGCTACACCTATGGGGAGGCCTTTGTCCAACGGTGGACTTAAATAGGCAATTAGATGGATGAAATGATCTATGATAAAGCTGCTTCTACTGCGAATTGTCAAAAAATTGCTTACTTGTTAAATTTTCAACCTTTTTGTTCACATGAAAAAACCTAGGACAATTCGTAAATAATGCATTGAAACTGAAATATATCATTCATTCACATTTGTATTTGACTTAATATTCGTTTAAATGTTGTTAAACTAGTATGATTCATGTAGAAAGGTTTTAGCAAACCTGTTACTAACTTTGAAATAGTTGCATTTCGGTGGAAGGTTGTGGATGTTGGCTAACTAAAATAGATATTTATAAAATGACCATCTTCCCCTCAGCCTTCAGGAGTGGCTAGGAATCTCTGATTAGGGTAGAACCTGTTGATTGTATGCATTTAGTAACAGTTGTCCATGAGCGGCAGTAACTACTATGAGGCGAACTGCAAGGCTTTAAGCTCATTAAGCACTGTATTATACTAACAAAGAACATATTTTATTAAAGTATATTATTTTATTTAGGTATTTTTTGTCTGATTTTTTATATCTCCAACTCTCATTATCATATAATACACTGAAATTAGTACTCAAAATTTTAAAGATCATGTTTTTACATAAAATCATATGGTTATACATACATATGATTTTATGTAAAATCATGATCTTTAAAATTACCTCAGTAATTTTTGCATGATATTCTTACAAACATAGAAAGAATAGGTTTACAACAAAATATAATAGTAGGAACAGATTAGATAAATAGATAAGGTAAGCTAATAGATTAACTATTACTATTGACTATTTTTCCTATAATGATTGCCATTATATACTTATTGTTAAACTGTATTTTACTATGAAGGGTAAGTAAAATACAATAGTTCCTGTAATTCCGGGATCAGAATAGGGCAAAGGTATGTCCTACCTGTCGCAAAAGGCGAATAAAAGAGTGGAAGGACGGTTCCAGCCGTTCAGCTACTACCCCGGGAAGGACTGCGGAATGTATTTTCGCACACCGGTGTGAAAACCATACAGTGCGATAGGTGTAGCCGTTTAGGCGTGGCACGATGGGCCACACACTCAGAGGACTCTGCTTGCGTTCCGTTGGAAATCCCACAGTCCTCTTCACAGCGCCGAGGACGGCTACCAGGGAGTTTTATTGCAGTATAAAAGGCGCTCCAACTTAATTTGCAGTATTAGGAGAAAATTTAAGTGCGGGGCAATAAGTGTAGAAAGCGTGTGTGTATGTTTAAAAAATAAATACAAGGTGGTAGAACCAGTGTAGTTCGACCGGGGAATTACCACCGCCACACCTATTTCT
>DWLI01000273.1:0-24288 GCA_018249915.1 Cecropterus dorantes dorantes
GTCGCGGCTGCCATGGACACATAAAGACGAAAACACAAACAACCAGACCCAGAACAAAAATCTAAATTCATCATTCAGATGTCTGTCTGGCCGGGGATTTAACCCGGAACCCACCGCGCGTCAGACCGGTACGGTGACCGTTCCTCCTCGCGGGTCGTCAAGAGTACTATACTATACAATACTCCCGAGAATGCTCCCGAAACATTATCATTAAAGCAAAACTTTCCAAAATTAATGAATAGATATGTTTTTGTTATATTTCCGCAAAAAATACTGAATGTTATTGGAATGAATTTAGCACAATGATACTTTAAAGCCTGGACTAACACATTTACTGTGTTAACCATGCACAAGCGGGCGGAACCGCTGGATAAAGCTAGTTTATTTAACTATAGTTTATTTTTATACTAGTTACGGTTAGTGCATAGGAACACGGTTTATGCTGACAGTGCAAAGATATGCAAGCGTTGAATTACGGCTCCGTCCTTCAATGCACATGCGGTATGCAGTTGTTTGCAAAATATGATAAGGCGTGTAATGCATGTAATATAACACGACAAAATTATGTCCATTTCAACGCTGATGTATTATAATATTTGTATTTTGTAATGTTTTGTAAACATTTCAAACCATTTTAAAATTCTCTGCTTTTATCCATTCTCCTCATTTAAGAATAAAGATCCTCCCCCTTATAAGAGCTTATAGATTGGTTCTAATTTAGCTTTCAGGATTAGCAACGCATCTATGTTGTATACTTGATAACTTAAATTTGGTTACATGTGAGATAAGAGGAAATATTTAACATCGGGTGAACTGCGTACATGTGCCATGTACATGTGTGTACACGACAGTGGCCGAGCCAAGTCTAGCAAGAATTCAAATCCTCAAGCTTTTAAGCTTCAACTTGCCAATTTCATAGTATTTTATTAAAGTTCTTCTTATTGCATTAAATAAATTACAAATAAGAAAATAAAACCAATTATAATCAATCATACAATATGTATTTAATATAAGATACAGTACTTGTGACATGTGGACAAACCATTGTATTAAAAAAATCTTAACAATCACTACATTGAACAAATTTCAAGGTTCGAGATTAAAGTAACATTTACTATTTATTATGCCCAAATGTGTGATAAATTAATTGAGGTAGATCTCCCACCGTCAAATGTGGGTCAAATTATAATTAATTTTCGGATTTCACCATAAAGGGTCAAGCAAATAAGACAACGCATTAAACATTATACTATATATAATTAAATATCTACAAATTGAATATAAGTAGTGCACACTATTCGGGATACAGGCTCCACACATATAGTTACTATGGATCTCAAACATTTACAATAAAGGAGAACATTCATATAATAAACGCATATAGGAAACATGTTGAAAGACAACTCGCGTACACTACACTAGTCTAATCCCGGAACACAATCCCGCGATCGACACGCGATCCCGGGATCGCGGGATCGAGCTTACCGGCATCCCACCGAGGCGCGAAGCAAATTACATCTGCCGAATAATACTTAGTAATAAATACTTAACTATTTACACTCCAGTGCCGTAAAACCTGACCGGAAACGTCACCAATTAACTACCCCATTCACTACGCACTACTACAGCGACCCCAGCGTTTGCGGTCAGCGCTTCACTCGCCATTTTGTACATTGAACGCAGCCGTAATGTGTTTCACGCCTTCACACCAACATTAGGACGAACCGCAAAAATAAACTAAATGCGGGCCACATTCGCTTATTCAAACCTGCCGAGAAATAACATAGGATTGTTTTTGAAAATTAATAAAAGAAATGTCAAATCCCATGCCGTTCCTTCAAAACAGTTCACTTACAGGATAACTATTGGTCGCGACAACCATTGTTCCCGTGAAATACTTGTTCTTTATTATACAATTTTCGTTAATTGAAATTAAATTACAACTTAAATTACACCTTAACTGATGAGCAAGTCTACAAGGCACAGGTGCCCGGCACATGCGAACCGAAACGAACTCACACATCCAAAATACATTATAACTATTGTGGCAGTGATAAAAATATATTGTAGAGACCCCCCGACTGATGTACCACCCTACACATTGACTAAGTGCACGGCAGTGAAAAGGCCAAGTTTTGTACATTCATACTCGAATGGACTTTGTATTCTTAAAACATTAATCTTAAGCATACGATCAGTTTCCTAGTCCAACCAGTTAAAAAAATAGATTTTGCTTCAAATAACATTTCTAACACTCTTTACTCACAATTACTCTCTGAAACATGCAATTGGGCGCATAAATCAGTCGACAGGATCTTCAACATCTTTCCCGTTTATTTTAACAATTACTTTTCCATATAATTTAACCCGAAGATTCACGTTAACAAAATATTATTTCTCTGCCTACAACTCGCCTACCTATCCTACGGGAGCTAGATCACTTACTGAATTAGTTTTAGAAAAATGTCTCGAAACACTTAAATTAATTATTTTTCGATTCACAACAATCAAATGAAATTTGTACTCAAGCGATTGTAGGCCAATTACTTATTTGCACGTGACAAATGTTGGAAGAGAAATTGATTTACATATGTATTGAGCAGAGTAAATTATTTCGTTAAAAAAATTAACATCGAATTTAGAATCGATTACGTGTTTTTTGAAGAGATAATCATACTAATATTGCTTCACTGCCGATTAATTTGAGATCATATCAAGTCCACAAGTTACTCGGTTAATCGAGAAAAAAAAAAACAAATTTTGTCTTTCTGATTTTGGTGTCGAATTTGACTATTAAAATTAAATTTAAAAGTGAGCCAATAAAATATGGCACTACCGTCAGTGCTGAAAAAAAATTAGTCTAGTTTTTTTTTTTAATTTTATTTAAAAGAAATAAATCAGTACATTGGAACCTATCCATGGATAAAAACGAACTCCTAAAATCTTCATAAGACAGCGTACGATCCATATTACCACCGTCTCCATTCAGGCACCAACTTGACTACGAGAGATATTTTTCTATTACAATTCTTTGGGTCCACACCCACTTGGAATGCGTTCAGGGTTGCGTATCGCCGTCTCTGTCGCCGCTGTGCGTGCGAGCGGGACAGCGAACCCACATCCCCGAACGCACTCGAGTAACATTTCCTAGTGCATATTTGCATAACGACGACCAACTTTACTATAACCCTAACGCTCCAAAGCTAATTCCGATTCCTTTACGCCTAACATACGTTAAAACTTTACATTCGCACGGCTCATGTATCGAAATGTACACGGTTCTATCTCAATCAGCCGTTCTAAGGTCCCTAATAAGTTATCTAGTTCCTTAAAACATTCTTATCAAAATCTTCGTTATTCTTTAGGGCGTTTACACAATCGCGACTTGGGAGCGAACTTGTCTGCGTTTGTCGTCACCAAATCGCAACCGCGTTGCCTCACAAAGCGAATGCCACGGAACGCATACGTTGTCGACATACTCACACACAAATTCGACCTAACTTAACAACTATAGGCACTAACTAAAAAATACTAGCGAGATCGTGTGAGCACAGAACACAATGTTTAATTCATTATATAATCCACAATTGTATATAACACCTTACATACTAGAAAGGCATTAAAATGACAATGTATGTAGAGTCATCGAAAAAGTTTCACAATTTAAAAAATTCGACCACTAAACTGCTATGGACACAGAATATTGAATCAGTTGGATGCTATCAACATGTCGGATAGTGTCTCGTCAGCTTTATTTCAGTTGTCAACAGAACGAGTAATAATAAAATATAAATCAGATTAAAATAAAGAAAATGCATCTTCATTGCAGTAAATAAAAAACGCTGCACCGTACATATGAGTTTTACGCTTTACCCCAGACCATAAAAAAAGATAGATTTCACCTGTCAAACAAAATATTGCTTAAAACATCATGCCCAAATGACCTTCATATCAAGTATCTAACACATATCCTTAAATTGCAATATAGAAAGGTTGAAAAAAGGTTTTCCACGTCTCCTTTTCTTATTTTAATGTTTGCCACACCAATTTTATGACATTCAAAACACTTGAAATAAACTGTAATTTTATTGTAGTTGTTGCAATATCATACGATATTGCAACGTTCCGCGAGGTTTAATCTGCCTTTTTTAGTCTCGGGTTTATACAATTTTATTCCGCTGAAGTCAGATTTTAAAATGTCATATGATATTGGAAACGTCAATGCTATTGTTTTACAAAATAACGCCGTTTTCAGTGCGTGTAGTTATTTTTTTTAACAAGGAACAATGAACTGGTATCAGATATTCTAAATCGGTAATGACAAATAATTTTAAACACAATAGTAAACATATTTTTACAAATATATAATGTGGTATTGATAGAAACTCCCGACAATGTGTTTCCAAATTCTTTTTATCGACGCACTATTGCGTTTACGTTTAATTTATGTTTATTACGAAAAACAAATTAATAACCATAGTCAAATAAAGTAATAATAACATGAAGAAAACATGCTATTTGCGATTAATCATCAAATTTGAATCTAAAATGTGCAAATCAAAATAAATAGCCATTTACGACTTATAAAAATTAAATACGTCAGCGAAATATTACTCGAAATAAATCCAATTTTTTAATTAAACTTCTGTTGACATCTGAATTCCATCACATTTCACACACATTAAATTCTTAATGAAACAAATGACATTTAGTATTCCAAAATAATAAAATTATATACAAAGGAAAAAGATAAATACACAAAATAATATTTATACGTATAATAAAATGCAAGCAGGATATCTGCTTTTGTCCAGTGAAATTAATAATACTAGGAATCATTCTAAAAATGTAATGCTAATTTAATATCATACTGTATCATTAAAAAATAAATTATTAAAAACATAGATACGCCTATTCTGTTTTAAAATTCGGGATATCATAATTGAAAATGATATATAAAAATCAGGCGTATAAGTTTAAAACCGTGTACTTAATTCCCAAAATACATTACTTAGAATTTCAATCTCAAACGATAGAAATGAATTGCCAAATTAATAAAATAACAATTATATGTTAAAATATCGCTAATATTATTACATCTTCAAATGAAAAATATCACTGACACGCGATTATAGGAATAATATTAATAATGTGATTGATAAATGTTTATACTTCAACGCTTTTTGTTAATTTTCGCCAGGCATTCATTGATTTTATAAAATTGTATATGGATCAAAGTAGGCGTATCTATGATTAAAATCGAGTTTACAAAAAAAAATACTAAACATCATTGTTTCCAACAAGTCCGGTGTTACCTTCACAATTCCTTCAAAGCCTCCTATCCCTACGAATCCTGTCCGAACACAATAATCACATTTTTGCATATCTAATCGTTACATTGATAAAAATTCACCAAAAAACCTTGTGCGTGGAAATTATTCTGTTATTCACTTATAAATCCTATCACATAGTGTTATTGCTAAGAGTACGGCAGTACACGCTACCTGTTACTACGTATTAAACACAACTTGAATGGCAGTGACTATTCATTAGACACGTTACGGACAAACTCACGCACAAACAAACAAACAAACATGCAAACAGACAGACAGACAGACGAGCTTGATACTTAAAGCGTCATCGAAATTGCTTCGTTATTAGAACACAGGTTTATTGGACTATACGATATCAAAATTGAACTCTATCGCCCTAACAATAACGAGTTAAGTCTGATATGACTACGCGGTACATGATAAAAACCGTTCAAGGTAAATCTGCGATGGGCTGAGGCACTTGGTGACAAAGAAAAGTGTACGAAAGAAAAAAAGATAAGATAAGATTCAAATCTTTTTCTATCTTTTTCATTCGCACATGTACACATCCGAATGTTCACACGTAATGCAACATTGTATCCAATGTCACATTTGTAACATTTTCGTTCAAATTAAAAACACACAAACATATTCACGCACCTATCGCATTAATATTAAAACGTATATCCGATATAATATTGGAGTTTTACCCTTGTCTATAATTACTTGAACGAACGTATCTCAGTAATCAAGTGAATTTTAAAACTTTGGTTACCTATTTTGAAAAGGCCAAAACATTAATTAAAGTAAAAACGCAGTCAACCGATACTATGCATTGAAACGAATAACGAAAACAAAACTTTATATAGATTCAGAAATGACTTAAGTACTGAGATACGAACAAACGGACAGAAAAATATCGACATAAATCGCATAAACGTACAAAATTGGCACCACAAAAAAAAAGCAAGCGGTCACAATTGAACCACATCACAAACACGCGGACACACGCACATACGCACATACATCGACCAACACATTCAAGCCGAACCGAACCGAACCGAAGCGAACCGAATTGAACCGAACCGCTAAATTATACGCTATTAAAATATATAAACTATCCTATTTACACATTGGCAGTGATTCGTTATCGCCGGTCGTCCTTTAAACTAACTTAGCCACTATTCAGACTAATCCGTCCGCTAACCCTTCGGTGTTCCCGAAGATAAAATTTTAAACTATATCGCTCGGCCCGGAGGCGTTGCGACCCTAACATCTTTTTTACACTTGACGCTAATTATTTACATCTCGTTCGTACTAGCTACTAATCGAGCCTAGCAACTAAACGGGCGTACCGTTCAATATCATATAAAAATTAAGAATCAGTCTTGTGAGTATATCTTCCGTCTGCCCTCTGGCTCTTTGGCGGCGGTGTCTATAACGCGCGTAACACTATCGCCAATCAATATACATACTTATACATTGAAATAAAATATGCAAAATCTTTTAAAATACCCCAATAAGGCGGTCACATCGAAAAACACCGAGGACATTGAACACATCGCATTGATACCGGTCGATAGTGTGACGCGCGCTACACGAGGTCGATACGCACTATCGTGTCGTGTACCGTATACATTTCACCTTTTGTATAACGACACTATAGTGTGAACCGTTCGAATCGTGCAAACAAGGTAGATGTGTCTAGTGCAAGTTACTTTAATAGGTCAAATATTCGTCAAATGATCGTATAGCAAGCATTAATTGGTTTGAGCGACATCTTATTATGATCAATGCATCGGAGGATGTTTAATGTCTATTGTTACCTTTCTGCATTTCTTACATTATGCAATGAGTTTTTAAATTGGTCGCGGTATGTCGAAACAACTATTTAAATCCGTCGTATTATACGTTAAAGACAACATCTTTTTGTCGTATAACATGACATCTATCCACCTCGCCAACTATTTAAATCCGTCGCATTATATATGAAAGACAAGATGTTATCGTCGCGTTATACATCAGCCATCTACCTCGCCGCTACGATCCCGGCACCCAGTCTAGGAGCGTAGACCAAGTCCCTACCGCCCCGAGGGCCAGAAGGCGTTCCCGCCGTACCGCCGACCGAGTTTCCGTTTCTTCGCACCGGTCACCTCGACCCGATCGCCGCGTTCGTCGTTCACCAACATCGGCATGTTCGTCGCGTTGCAGTCGCTCCTCACCTCGGCACGTTTCTTCGCTATCAAGTTGTTCAGGAGTCGGGACGATGTGCACGTACGCGTTGGGAGCAGACGGGGCTGCGGCGGGGTGGGGGGCGGCTTCCTCGCCGGTGGGGGGGATGGGGTTTTCCTGTACGAGTTGCAGAACTGGTCGTACAGCTGCACCTTCGTACGTGCTGGCAGATCGGCTATTTCGACTCGCTTTATCCGTTTCACGTCCTTCTCGGGCACCCATTCGTCCTCGATCCTGCAACGTACACGCACACGTTAGACTATGTACAGAAAGTGCCACACAGAGTTGCACTGCAAACACAGTTGTGGCGTTACGATCTGAAAGTAATGTTACACGTACAAAAATTACATTACGCGTTCTTTTAAACACAGTCGACATCTGGGAGTGTGTTTGCAGCGTTTAGGGTTGCAATCCTATTTAGTAATATAAAATGCTTATAATGATGCGTATAGAACATGCGAACTAAGCTAACTAGAATGAAATTTATACTTAAAAATAAGCAGTGGGAGATGCAAGTTCAGAATACGTCGCAGTAAAACCTAAGCATTTAATTAATGTTAAAATTAAAATAAGCATACGATTAGAACACCAGGTTCACTAACATTGAATCATAAAGTTTCGAATTAAATTGCAACTAACCAAGTATCTATTTCCTGTGATAAAATGCGATTTAAAAAATGCGAAATTTTAAAATAGGACTGTCAACCCTACATAAGTTGCTAGCAACAAAAAAAATTGAAGGTATGAATATAACTCGAGAATGAACGAAACATTGAACATGAAAAAGTACTAGCAACTTTGAAAATTTTCATTTAGAAAATATCTGTGTGGCACTTTGTCATGGCAACATTTATAATATAACATGCCAAGCGTGATATTAGCTGGAGGATCAGTTGCAAATATTTATTTAATTTTGAAATAATACGGTTTTTTGTTTCAAAGTGCCAATGTCATAGTATGTAGGTATTATAATTACATACTATTTATATATAATTTCGTATAAAATGCATGTGATCCTCTTATGTTAGAAAAAGCTACCTACAATCGAAGGACCACAGCATGGAAACGAACAGTTTGAATTTTTGAAAATGCATCTTTTGATATTTGATTTTATTTGGTTTTAAATCATAATTATTTATATGTTTTTATAACGTTGTTCATTTGACAAATAGGCATTTTCTTTATAGCAGTGTTTTTCAAAGTGTGTCAAAACTCACACTTTCGTGTCACATATAAATTTCAAAAATGTATTATTATTAATATAGTTTAATAAATGGCGTTTAGCGATGTCTGTTTTAAATTATTGTACTTATTCCATATTTATAAAATAATAAAATGTACGTAAAACAGGTCGCCAGTAGAGGGTCGCAAAATATCGTTATAATATATAAATATAATATTTTACATGCTATGGGGTTCATGCCATAAAAAGAAAGGAAAACACTGCTTGATGGAATAAAACCAAATTTTATTCGTGATTTACCTATGCGTGTGTCCCTTCTATTGAAATGCACTAATCTTTAAATATAAAGGATCAATAGAGCACCATATATCATTAGGACGTTTTTAGTGTATTCATAGAAATAATTCATTATAACACTTTCCAATTAGATTATAATATAACATATACTCGTATGATCCTCCAATTAAAAAATAACTTACGGTGGTATGTGGGATGTTGCTAAAACATTGAGTGGGAAGTTTAGTAAAAAAAAGTATTTTTTCTTAAAAAATAATCAAATGTCATAAACAAAACTGGGTGTTACTAAAAATCTAAATAATTCGAACGGTGAATTATCTAAACTTAAAATGAAAGTTACTGAAATATAAATGGGAGAAAAAATAAGTCTTAAAAAGTATTTGAAATCATAATTTTAGCGTAAACTCAAAACGACCATTGCATAAATACTTATAATGTTTGATAAATTTAAACATACTGCAAAAATTCTATACACGAACATATAGAACATATACTACTGAACCCACCTGACTTTACCTGATATTTATTTTATTACAATTATTTACCCGACAAAGTCAGTGCTGTAAATTATAGTTAGTGGATTAATATCGATATGAATATATTATATTCAACTGTTATTCTATCTCACCGTTGCTCTTGCAATAAATAACGTACGTATCCATTTTTTATATATCTATGGTATGTTCAAATATCGTCGATCTTGTAATGTATATTAGTAGGGATTTTCTTAAATCAAGGGCAAAATATTTCCTAGTATTATGCAAATAATCACACTCCCATCTATATGTTGACCTCCAAATATTACTCCAAAAACAATGCTTACCTGAAAAATACATATCGTTATATTATCAAGAATAAACGTGACAATATAATAATATAATATATTTCATAACTGTGTTTCTATATTATGTATACATCTATTATTATAAATATTATCCAATCATACATCATAGTAATATTTTCATATCATTGGAATTTCGAATTAAATAATTTCAAAAATACAAGGGCACAACACTTATGCATAATGTTATTTATTTTATTTTTATTACAACTAAAAATACTAGATTCGATTTGGATTAAATTAGTATAAAAATTTAGAGTTAATTACGTACCGTGTACCTTTTCAAAGGATTTCAAAAATACCAATTTGTGAAAATAGAAGTATGAGTTGAATGTACATAGTACTGTCACGTACTCTGTAAGTCCTTTCAATGAAAATATTCAAAATATAAAAACCCTTAAAACTAAAACTCTTTTTCGAAATTAGACCTTTTTACCTCTATCTCTCATACATTCAGAACTCGCACAAACACAATATTCACCAATAACTGTCATGATTAAAATAGGCCTCCTACTCTTACATATGACAAGTAGAATATTCTTATCCTTCAAACATGTAGAGAGAAACACGTATATATTTTTACTAAATTGCATTGATTTTATTTTTAACTGTTAATAAATACTTATACGTACATATTAAAAAAATAACGTCTAATCACACACACGCATACAAACATATAAAAGATCAGACACCTATGCACGCACCCGCGCACGCTAGCCCAAACACAAATACATTCGCGAATATAAAATTGCTGCACGTCCTTTTATGCATATAGTAACACGTGCGTGCGAGTGCACTTATGTATACGCACCTACACACACACTTTCACAAACGCATGCACATTGTTTTTTGGACACTACTTGGTATGTGAACACCTCAACAAAACACACAGACTCATAAATTCAAAAACAAAATGCCACCCAACACACAGGCACACGCACAAACACGCACACACCCACACACGCATATGCACAGACACGCATGTAGGTCCATTGTACCCAAATTGTTAACTAACACAGATTATTGTTGGCATTGTTCATTGTTTGCGTCGCTAACCTTAACACACTAACCTGCAAGTTTTAACGTACGCTAACCTAACATAACCTAACCCGCACCTGCACGTAGCTAACTAAACCTAAATCATATCAAAGTACGTGAACGTGGTCAACCAAAGCGAGCGATACTCACACATGAGGCGGGTAGTATGTGATGAGCGCCTCCCGCCTGCCCTCCGCGGCGTTGTACCGCGTGGCGGTGAGCGCCGCGTGCAGCGTGAGCGTGTGGCGGCCGGGCGGCTCGCGCAGCGGACACGCGCCGCCGAGCCGCCAGCGCGTGCAGCGCGACAGCCGCCACGCGAGACCCTCCATCGTGCCCGCGTCGAAGTAGTCGAACATGCGCGCTGGAAGAAAACATACAATATATTTTATAACCGCGATGCATCATTTTAATGTGAAGTAAATTAAATAATTTCGCTTAAAAGACGTAAAAGAAACATATGAGCGGGAACGAACTGTCATTGGTTTCAATTTTCATATAAAAAGAAGGTTATGTGTTTGGCCTAATGTTTGAATTTTTTAAGATAGTAAATATTAAAACAAAACCAATTAAAATTTCAATTACATTTATATAAAGTTAAAAAAAATACAGCTTATTCCAAAAAAAAGTAATAATACTAAACGAGAAATATTACAAAAACATGGCTCGAGTGTTTATGGGCGCAATGAAGTTACACAATGAACGGCTTCCGCTGCTGATCATAAAACTAGTACAGCGATGGACGACCAATCTAAACTGTATACAGGGGCATAAACCCATAAAAATTCCTGTCAAATGTCACACATGGAGTGTGTTTGAAATTTGTCAAAGTTATGCAGTGATAGAAAAACGTTACGGAAGGTGTTGGTGTGAGTGTTATGGAGTGTTTGGGATTAAAGATGATATTCTTTATTGTGAGTATAAAATTTATAAAGGTTATACATGTACGATTGACACAAAAAATAATTTTGTACTGATTTTTTAAATTTTGTACTGAAAATAACTTATGCTAACGTGTCACATTCGTGCAATTTACTTCTTAAATATTGAAAGCTCATCAGTTAAGAACTTTGAAGAAATTTGAAGGTAATTTCTCCACTAGAACATACACATGAGGTGATTTGGCACTTGCAACACGTTCATTTGTGGTTATCGTTACCAACATCAATATGAGCTATGAATTCATTTTCTTCACATCCGCTTTATGTATCAAACTTATCATCAGATGGACTACTGCTTTTAATATTACTACCGAGAGGTTTTCCATCGTTTTTTAACTCATTTTGTACTATCAACTCGTTTTGTAATATCAACTCATTTTGTACTATCACCTCTTTTAGTACTATCAACTCATTTTGTACTAGCAACTCTTTTAGTACTATCAACTCATTTTGTACTATCAACTCATTTTGTACTAGCAACTCTTTTAGTTCTATCAACTTATTTTGTTATATCAAATTATTTTGTTATGTCAACTCATTTTGTAATCATCTCATTTTGTAATACAACTCACCCGACCAAGGCTGTCGTCTGTACCGCAACTTCTTCCCATTCCGTCGTATGAGCTTCGAAGCGCTGTCCGTTGTCTTCTTACCACCGCCGGAGCTGCTCGACGACTCGTTGAAGTGGTTGTTCACGTGACGCTCCAGCATAGTCTGCAAAATTCCAGCGTTACGTTCATCACGGTCCTTCCGATGCGTCGAAGTGTCTTATCATATTATTAGCAATACGATATGGTTAAGGAAATTTACTTGAACTTTCGAATAAAAACGTATAACTGTAATTAGTTAATTAAGTAACAAGTTTTGACTAAAAGGAAATAAAATGATTGTTACTTTAACACAAGAAGATAAAAATGATCACGTACATTGTTTGTATGTAAATTAAATTAATTAAATTCGCAATATATTTAGAACAGTGACAGAATAAGACCTTCAGGAAAATTTAAATGTTTGTTTTTAATTGTGATTTTGTTTTTTAAAATGTTTATCGAAAACATCGATTACTTCACACGGTTTAATAATGATAATAATAAAAAAGCATGAATAGTACATTTAAATAAATAGATACGACGTTTTCTTAATCCTAAAACAATACTTGTTCATGTCCTCCTGCGTGGTATTACTATTATGATCAATATCATAGTCATCAGTCATCAGTGTATTGGAAAAGTAAATAAAAACAATATCTTGCAATAAATTTATGAAACCATTAGAAATTTGAATAAATTTATTGATTCGATATAAAATAATAAATCATTGAAGAAAATTCATCTATGAGGAAGTACTCCAATCCTAGCAATGCTGTAGCCGCTCCTCCGTCCTTGGGGAAAAAAAACATAACACCAGTTTATGTCCAATTATTAAAATAAAATCGACTAAGGACACATTCAAATCACTACCGAAAATGTCACTATCATAAATCGACGACACGTAAAAAATTCGAAGAACACCAACAAAGAATAGCCATATAAATATGTAGGTACTACATGAATTCGTATAACGAAATAATGACGATCATTGACGATTTGTAATGTGACACGTGATCCAATAGTGATGGAATCACGCCACGATACATTTTTATCTTTTTAAAAACTGCGGACAATTTGAGAAAAATATGTAGAAGAAGAAAAAGACCACTATATTGACGAAGAAGTAATCAAATCGAATTTATTTAATGAAGAACATGATCCAATCACTATTGAATTGGTCGAGATTTGTAAGCAAACACTACAAAGCATTAATACTAGCAAACAACAAAATTATTTTGTAGTGAAGAATAGATCCGTTTTCAAAAATTCAAAATTATATTCATAAAGTACATACAATACAAAACGAGTTCTAAATTGAAGAAAAATCACTGATGATCATATATACAAACCCAATAACTCCAAATCAATGAACACGGCTCCTCATATCAAAATATATAAATACACTATAAACATGAATTAATAAAAACCAACATAACATACCGTCAGAACGACATAGACAATAACGCATTCCGTATTTGTTTTATCCAAAGACGATCACTTAAGAGACGAGCGTGTTATTGTGGATTCGTTTTGGCGATGTGTAACCCGGCTCCTACGAAGTCACATTAATTTTAGAGTGAGACAAGGAACGTAATTGTACCTGAGTGGAGAATCTCCTGTCGCAGCCGTCGACGATGCACTTGAAGGGCTTGTTGCCGCCGTGGGAGGCCGCGTGCCGCTCCAGCCAGTGCCGGGAACACGAGGGCTTTCCGCGGACCTTGCACTGCTCCCATAGGCACACGTAGTTCGGTTTCCCTTCTTGCGTTTTCACGTGCATCATCTGAAATACATCGATTCGTGTCTTTAGACAAAGATCATATCTTATGGTTGTTCAAATACGATTAAATAAGTTCACGTCTTTTAACTTAACTACCAAAGAGTCACCCTCATTATGAGTTAACTTATTAAAACAAGGCAAATATATAACGAATTTAAATATGTATAATTGAATTTAAAGTTAATCTCTAATTTTGAAGAGTTAGAAGCTGGTTATTGCGCTGCCGATTATGATACCCCGATTACCCAAATTTATGACATATATTTTGACCCATATTTATTAGCTCTGTTAAAATTACCGGTCTCATTTCCATATTACTTTAAATAAGCTGTTTCTGTTGCTCTTTAATTATTCTGGGAAAGTGTAGTTACTTATCATTTTAAATAAAAATGTCAATTTAGTTTCTAAAAATGCAATTGACTTTGTTAGGTAGTGGAACAGAAAACGAGTATGTAAAAAGTAATCAAAGTAACTTACTTGCAAATGATCTATGAGTTCCGTGTCACTCTCACACTCCTTCCTGCAGTTTTCCCATAAACACAATGTGACTGTGCTTGTACTTGTTGAATCTGTGCTAGATGTCCTTTGGTCACTTTCTGATTTTAGCATGTTTTTAGGCGGAAACCGTAACGTTTTGGGTTGTTTCAGAATAGGACTTTTCTGACTACTTTGCCCCTCTACCGAACTCACACTTATACTCAGCGATAACGACGAATCCTCATCGCACTCTTTACTCGTTTGTGAATCGCTAGGAGAATCTATTGATTTGTCCGTTCCTATTCCTGATTCCGACGATTCCGTTGTTGCATTACAGAAATTTGCTTCTATCACAGTATTTTCAACGTTTGAAGAAACATCTTTCAGAACCGTTATTTGCGTGAAGATTGTCTCTTCCCGTTTTGCAACTTCTTCGACTTTTCGAACTCCTTCGTCTAAAGTTTCTTCTTTCTGGTCTAACAATTCTCCTTTCGTCGAATCAATTTCCAGCTCTTTATCTTCCTTTAAACTTTTAAATTTCTCCGATAAACTACTTATTTGTGCAAAAGGCCTCGATGTTATTTTATTAGAATCTAATGGAACGATGTTATTATTCACAGTTTTGGACAGCCATGGTATATCACATTTAGAACTAGTTATTTCACTTACTTCAGGTTCTTTTACTGTACTACTAGGTGGTTCAGTTCCTTGGATCGGATTATCTGGTGGTTTTACAGGCGCCATAGGTATACTACTCGTATGCAGCGCTTGTGCTGCGAAGTTTGCTAATATAGGCGGTGGATGATTCACTATAGGACTTGAGCACGTCGGTTGTGAAGACGTTACCATGTTGGTACTCGTATAGCTCCAAGTTTCCTTTACGTTCATATTTGGCACAGACGTTACAATGTAACCGGGCGGCGGTACCAAGAGAGGGTGACTTAGGTTAACATTGTAATTAGGTTTTGGCTGAACTGTCATACCAACGGCTGACATTCCAGGAACATTTTTGTTCACCACGGAAACGGGTTGATTTGTACCAGGCCCAGCTTTATTGATATTTTGGTATGCTGATGTCATAGTATTTGCAAGTTTCAAAAGGGTACCACTAAAAAGAAATTGTGCCGCCTGTTGATTTTGTAAAAAGTCTTGTCTCTGGGTAGCCGAATGCGGTGTTTGAGGAAGCACATAGTTTGGTATTTTCGTCATAAGATTAGGAATTTGAACAACAGTACCGTTTAGATTTTGCATCAGTGGAAACACAAACTGGCCGTTCAACTTTGTAGGACTGGAAACATTGACATTTTGTCGGTTAAATGTCTGGTTTAGTGTATGAGCCGGTATTCCGTTCTGTGGTATCCTCAGTGTCGTAAGCATCACATTCTGAGGAACTGCAACAAATGATGGCAAATTTGTTGACGTCACAGTACCTGTCCCTGGTTGGGGAATATTAACTTGATGACAGTTTTGGAAGTTTGTAACAGGCACGTTCAAGTGGTTATTGAGAGTTCCGTTAATCGGCATAGAAATTTGTCGAACGCCGTTCGGCATATTTATTTTTGGTGTCGCTGCTATTGCTTCCCCTGGAATGTTTTTGACTGTAGTCGATGGTACTGAATTGATACAGTTCTGTTTCTGAAGCTGTGCAGCTTGCTTCAGGTTGTTGGCTTTTGACCACGTTAAGTTTTTGCTGTTCGCTATGCACGCAGAAGACTTGCGATTGGTTCTTTTCGGTTGTGCATTCCTTTTTACTGGTTCTCTTTTGACTGGCATCTTCTTATTGGTATTAGTGTTCAAGCTCAAGTTGTTAGAGCCACACATGACACCGTTCATTCTACTGTCTAATTTAGTTGTCGAGCTTACGACACCGTTAGTTTTTGTACAGTCCAATTTAGTAGCTGGATTTTTCTTAGACGTGTAGGTAATTGTTGTTGAAGCTATTTTTAAGGGCGTCGTTTCATTCGATGGTCGTATCGCAACTTTATGTGTTGCAGTACTCAGATTTTGTTTATGAATGAATCCATTGGCGGATGGGTCATTCGAGGTGTTTGCTTCATGGCTATTCTTTTTACCATCAACAAACCCATTCAATTTTCCATTCTTATCTTTGTTGTACGGTTCAGGCCCATGTCGAACTTCTATGAAACCATTGAACGTATGCAACTTTGCGAGGTTATTGTCCTTAGGTTTACAGTACTCAAGTATTCCATTAGCATTAGAAGGCAAATTAGTTTTACTGAGATCTGTGGCCGTTACGCAATCGTTAGTCGAGGATGTTCGCACTATCTCTGCCTGTTTCCCGACATCGAGCAGTACTTTCGGACTGAACGTATGCGATAGGTAGGAGATATATTTCTCTATTTCGTGAGTGACGCCGTTCTTAGTGAGGCATCGCTTCTTGGTATCCTCGTTGCAAGTGGCGCTGGGGTCGCGCTTGAGGCCGTTCTGTGGCTTCATCTTGTGGTTGAAGTACTCGGTGATGCGACGGTGCATGGGCGGGTTGGGGCGGCGGACTGGCGCGGGTTGGGCCGCGAGGCGTCGCGGTCCCGGCGCCGGCTCGCTCGCCCACGGCGGCATGCGCGCACCCGCGCTCTCCTCGGCGGTGCTGTGCCCCGACTCCGGGCTCGCCGGAGACCGTGGCTCGGTGATGTCGCTACTGCTGCAGCCGCCGCTCTCCGTCGGACTCAACACCGCCACTCCACTGAAACACGGAAAAATCAATCGTTAATTTTATATATACAAATATTAATTAATGCAACCACATTAGCTGTGTAAGTTACACGGAAACTGGTGTTATTTAGTCTTTTACACAAATACCCAAGAACAAATGTCTAAATTGACTAATAGATTTCCGCTTATCCAGGAATCGAACCCGGGGAATTCTGCAAGGCAGTACAGTATTGCAATCAGTGCGCTATGCGAAACGCGAATCATAAACATATGTATATATAGCATGTAACCTAATTAATAAGTAGATAGATTTCTAAGATCGATTTCGTAACACGACAGGGTCATCAAAGTTTACATCGGTTGATAGTATTAACGTTGATAGTAATGACAATCAGCTGTTGAATAGTTCCGATCGATCGCGACGCAACGTGTGCGAGCGGGACGGCGGATAGCTCGGTGGCGGCTGAGAGCGACGCAAGGTGCAATGCCCTGCCGGTCCAGTGCAGTGACGCAATGAGACGCGCCGCTGCACTGACCGACCGCCCGACCGCCCGACCGCCCGACGAATATTAGAATTATTTTCGGCCGCGTGACATTCACCGCACGTACGGCGCGGCCGTGCACCGTGACGAACGATGGAACAATTTTACTTCTACACTGTTTCAACGTTGTTGTATAGAACTACATATCGCTGCTTTGCATGAATAACTGTACTATTCAAAATTCATCTATACTTCACTGTGTAGTACAGTCACAGTATAGTTAGAGCATCAAATTTTAAATTCTAGGCGTTTTTAACCGACTTCTACGGAAGAGAGGTTATCTATTCGTTTTTTTTATTTTTTTCTTTTTTTCATAAAACTGTTTTCTTTAACTTAAATTTGATGAATTTTGAATTGTGTTATTCATACAAACAGCTATATGTTCTATAGAGCTATAGCTCTACTGTAACTCTTAGTACTAGCTTATAACGTTTTCTCGACACAAGCATTACGTTTTCGCCAAAACATTGTAATGTACATGCACGTTTTCATTTTCATTGTCGGCTACACCACGCTATGTACTTTGTAATGATAGGCCATGATTGTTTTGAAACGTCCTAAACTCATACTTTTTCGTTCGCATCACACGTATGCACATTTCATCCGTTTGTACGTTCATATCACGACCGCCTCGTCCACATAAGTCACACGTGATAATGTTTATTCTGGGAGCATTCTCGCGTAACTCGTTTTAGGGTCTTTTGTTATGCGAGATCCACAGGTAAACGACGAATAATACAATTTTGACACGTACGCTTTTTGGGTTGGTCGCATACGAAAATGGGTTCTGTGGTGGCGTGTGTTTGAGCGGATTTTTCGAGTAGGGCAGTCTATTAAATACCACGGTCGGTGATAGGGTTGCCAATGTACTTTCGAATGATTAGTGTTTTTCAGAATGAGCTATTAAAATATAGTACCATCTAAAAGATACATATATATTATTTTGAATAATTAGGTAATACAAAGAAGGACTAAAATATTTATTAAGAAATATATTATTTTAAATGATTACTACAAAGAAGAACAAAATATTTTGTTCTTCTTGTTTTTTTACCAAAAACATTTTTACCAAAATCTTATTTCTTTTTGTAATCATTTACCACGTCTTTTAAAAGGTTTTGTCTACTATTAATATGATCTAAATTGGTTACATTCAAGAAAATAATATTTTACTTAATAAAATCTGTATAATAATTATCAACTATACCCAATTATATTCACGAACGTAAAGATGTGATCCTAATAATACGTAAACTCTAAACATAGCAGTATAAAACAATTATTGTTTAAAAATATGTTTGGCAACCCTAGTTCGAGATGGCCGGGGTGTGGGCGGGCGGTGTCTCGTGAAGGGTGCACCCTCGCCCTTAGCAAAGCCGCAACGTATATATAACTAGGCATAGCGTCCCCTTCTTTTGCGCTCGGTAGGGGCTTTGTTGCTAATTGACCCAATTTTTTTAAAGAACACTTTTCGGCGCGAAAATTTAAGAAGCACGTCCTCGGTATCAATTAGAAGGTCTTAATTTTGTCGTAGATCTTTAATCCTGTTAAAGTTGCATCGTTGATTTAATTAATTCGTCGGTTTGACAGCGGGATTACTTTTAAATTAAATTAAATGTTAATGCCAGCCAGTTTTGCGTAGTCCATTTGTTTTTAGATCCACAGGAGATTGTATCTAGGTTAACATATTCGTAAAATTTATTTCTAGCAAATTTATTTCGATATGATTTTCAATAAATACATTTAAGTCATTTGCAATAACAAAATCAAAATAAAGTCATTTCATTTCAGAGAGATCACAAGACGTCAAGAGATCACATAACTTGCACGACGTCAAATACGACGCGATACGTGACTATGAACGGTACATTTAGTAAGAAGTGATTATGTTTCCTCAAAACAAACATTGTTTACTATGCCGAAAATGAAAACGTTAATTTGATTGCTTTGAATGACGTAAGAAACTTGTACTACCTAAATAACGATACGTCGACGTGAACATGTCTGTCAAAACGAGACGCATTCGCACTTTAATCGATAAATTTGTCCCAGAATCATCTTTGGAGGAATTTGGGTTATTTAATTTGTCATTTTTCTGGATCACCGCTGATCAGTAAATACGCAAAATGATAATGATATGCAGCGTGGCAAAGTGATAATTTAAATGTACGTACAATCGATGACATCAGTGTTTAACTAATAAAAATATCTATATTTAAATTCTTCAATAACAGAGTACTAAAACTCCATTCTGTACAGAGGAACACAAAATTCTTTACAGATTTATTGTAATGTTGCTCAAATAAGCTTACGAGGTTAAAAGTTTTTGCAAAATACACAGACTACACTTTTTTATTCTTTGTATTGTGCACCTACACAATATCCTTAATTTAAAACGAATCTGTCTTCAGTCTGCCAATCACTCTCAATAAAATACACACAAAATGAATCGTATTAATCGAAACGTTTTCATATTTTGCAATTTGTTGCAATTTGTAATGGCATTAGTCTTTTGCGATGTCAGAATTAAAACACCAATTGCACACACTTTCAATCCTGTCATTTAATGACAATTGTTATGAACTAGCTTATTCCTGCGGCTCTGCCCGCTTCGGTCACATCTATCACAACAATGAATACCCAATGTGTTAATCTAAGTTATTAACTGTCTGTGTGACATCTCATCATCAACCCATTATCATCCCACTGCTGGGCACGAGTCTTCTCTCAGAATAGGAGTTTTAGACCATAGTCCACCGCGCTGGCCAAGTGCGAATTGGTAGACTTCACACACCTTTTTGAACTCTTTTTTTTTAGAGAAGTCTCAGGTTTTCAGGTTTCTTCACGATGTTTTCCTTCACCGTAAAGCTGTGATAATTACTTTCTAATACGCACATAATTTCAGAAAAAAATTCAGTGGTAGTGGTGGTGGTGGTGGTATTCAGTGGTGGTGGTGGCCTGGGATTCGAACCTCGGTAGCCTCGATTGAAGAGCCAAGTTTCAACCATTAGGCTATCACTGCGCTGTGTGCCATATTTCATCGGAATCAGGGCAGTAGTTTTTGCGTGAAAGAGTAACAAACACACAAACATCCTCACAAACTTTCGCGTATAAGTATAATAGGTAGATTGTGCTGAGACTAAAATAACTAATATAATTTGGAAAAGGTATATCACAAGCAGTACGCTCTTGTTGTTACATTGATTACAGTTTTGAAATTTCTACCCCAATGTGACGTAATCCCTATTTAGCGACCAAAAAGGTCTCCTTTTTATAATTACTTGTAATAAAAAAAACATACATTAACTAAGTTGATAACGAACATTCGACCTGTCAATCTCTTTTTTGTATACAATGTAACAACTAAACGTTCAAATAGTTCATTTGCAAATCGAAAATGATTTTTATTGCTCACGTCACGACGTCAGATCAGAAACGCGGTGTCTAGGTGTGCAGACGTCAGAAGACAGGTCGTGTTGTTCGTGTTTTTGCGAATTGTCGAAAGCAAAAGTGGTAGCGTATGTAGGTGAGGCGGCGTCGATGCAAGGTCGCGCCCGCGCCGATTTCGGTCGACGACCCGCCGACGATCAGCGCTAACCTACTCGCGTTGTACGTGCATTGTGATCTTGGCTCCGGATCGATTATAAATTATAATTATTTGTATGTATGTATGTACCAAATTTTTACCAATAATATTTTTTCTTACCAATAATATAGTTAAGTACCTAATATATTGAGTTGTCATGTTAATTAGCACATTGATTATCAATAATGAAAAAGAAAACTGACCGTTGAAATTATTCAATTCACCGTTGGTTATATATATTAATAAATCTTAGTACGTACGATCAGTCAATTGTATTAACGTTCTTACAAAATTCATACCAAGTTATGTGATGAGCAATAACATGTATGGAAATACTAGCGCGAAAAAATCAAACCAATAGAACAACTACTTAGAACTAAATGCATTAAAACGCTTGCACATTTTACACTTGCATTATTATAATGGCGATAGATGATTGTTGGAGGATGTCTGTTACTAAATCAATTTTACTAAATCAATTCAGAATGCCTGAACGGATTTGGATGAAATTATACACATCGATATATTTAGATTATTATGTCAAGAAGTAATAAAGACTTTTTCATAATGAATATCTAACTTCTGTACGATTATAAAGTAACTTTCAATCGTCTATTGTATTGCAATCGGAATGTTTTCATGTCTATTTTGATATATATTTCTCATTAAAATTAACGTAAATTTGATTTTTTGACTCAGTTAAGTACCTACATTGTTATCTGTATAGCATAGCACATCCTAAGCACCAGAAGGGAAAATTCAAACAAGTAAAATAAATATGATTTTATTAAACCAGGGAAAATATTATTTACATCCACAATAATTGAATAACCAACAAACCCACAGACAACAGAAGAGACAGAGAAGATTTTCCTCAACCTATACCTACACACCTATCTATAATTCTATTCTCGTTTCTCAATGCAACTTAGAATCCGAGACAAACTTACAACGCTTTCTCAATTAACAGTACCTGCTAGCTCCGTCCAGCAAGTTTCAGATACATAATTAAAAACTGCGTACGTGACACGGATAATAGTCCTAATTCAATATTTGTGTAAGATATGTGAGCGTCAATAATTCTAGTTAGTTCAGCGATATGATAACGCTTTTCGTTACTATCTCGCTTCTAACACTCTGTTGTTATCATAGGAAAGATAGGAGTGATCGCTATCGACATATTTATGTAATGGTAGAGGTAAAGTGCAAAAACACTGCCGCTGATGGACTGATACAATAAAGATAGGTAGTTACTTTTGGGAACTAACTTGCAACGCCTAATAGTAGTCAAACCAAATCCCAAATTCCATCACCTTACTTTGTAGTTATTATGATAATTTTTTACAATCACTAACATAGTATATAAATATATTTACTAATATTGATTGTGTCATAACGGCATGTCATACGTTTAAAAGCGCTAATATCAATAATCATTATTAAATTTCAACTAGATACAATAAACAACGTTGCGGACAGAAAGAACAGTTTATCATATCAGTATGAATAAATATAAAATGTTCACACCATTAAATCACCTTTTAAAAACTTAAATTGCATAATAAAGCAATATTATAAATAATTATGTCGGGAAAATATAAAATACACAAGAGTGAGCAATAATTATTACGTGCAGCTACAATGTATCCCTTTTATCCTTTCTGATCATCGAATTAAAATTAAAATTGTTTTATAGCGGACGCGAGCGCGTGACAATGCACACGTGACGCGACGTGACGTGCCGTGACGTGACGTGACGTTGACGGAGCGATCGTATCGCAGCGACAAATTAACGCCGCGTCGAAGCGTGCCGCGTGACAGTGACGACCCGACGAGTCCACCTTTGCATTATTACGAACTAGCTATTACCAGACGCTTCGCTCATTTACCACGATAAAGAATATCCTATTTGCTAATACCGGTCCTAAACTATATGTATGCCAAAATTCAAATAGGATCAGTACAGTTTTACATATACGAGTATATCATAATCTGTCGATTAAATAAGGTCAGTTACAGTTACTACGAGGATTGATTTGGAACGCCTTGAGAAACTGTCTGCTTCATAGTACTAGCCACTCCGGATTGTGTATAGGAACATTGTAGCACGGATGTATTCTTGTTTTAATGGTAGCAGTCTATGATCTATCTCAAATGTAAGAAACTCTAAACACATCCAAACGGTAAAGGACACCGCCCTCCATGGACACGTGCCCAAATGTAATCTTAAACCTAAAAGTTATATTATCTATTCCATCAATAATACGTATTGCCATATGTGTTATAGAAATTTGTATGAATACAACATTCCATAAACAAAAACAAAAAAAGCTGACAATGTATACACATATAACGTTAATAATGCTTACAAATATAAGTACAATATTATTGCAACGTTCATTATACACTGTTAACAATGTATACGAGAATTATTAATACATAGAGCTCGCTGTTAAAAAGGGGTGTGGTAATGATATCTATCGCTTATCAAATTAATCGCGCTGTCGCCGGAGTTGTTCAGCAAAACATGATCGAATATGAACATGGACACGAACATGTACTTGATGTTCAATTGTAAGTAATGTGCAATGGATTGATATTGATCGGAGCTTCAGAAACGCTCTATCAATCCATGTAGAATTCTAATTGCAATATTTGTGTACAGTTTGGCTGCATCGCGGCACGGGGCACGGGTCTGCTCTCAGATTGAGAGTTTCAGGCCATAGTTTACCGCGTAGGCTAAGTGCGACTAGCATTTCGCACTTAGCCTTCACACACCTTTGATAAAAAAATTTAAAGAACTCC
>DWLI01000274.1:0-24287 GCA_018249915.1 Cecropterus dorantes dorantes
CCAGATGTCTACAGGTGTCACTTCTGACCCAGTAATTCTTCTGACCCAGCAAGTAGGGATGAGAACGAAGCCGGTCTCCTTTCAAAACAACGTTTGCCGGGTCAGCTAGTTATTTATAGTTTTTATTATGATTAATTGACTTTTATTTTTCTTGCAGGTAGATAAACGTAACCAGAATATTGAAGAACCAAAAATATATTAAAAGAAAGAAATTCATATGACATGGAGGAAATAGAAAGAAAAAGTACAACGTGGGAAGATGGAGGTAGTACTAAGTTTATGTAGTCTTCTCCTAGTGGTCCAATTTCGCAAGGAAATCATGATTATATATTATATCTTTATTTTTTTTATTGATAACACCTAAGGTTTTTCCATTAGGGGAAAAATAGAGTCTGCGAGGTCGAAGCTAAGTTATGAATTGAAGATAAGGTAGCAAGAAAGATGTAAAGGCAAGAAAAAAAAAAGAAATCTAGATGGAAGAAAAAGAAAAACAAGGTTCCGAACTTTAGTTTTTGTTTAAAGATAGATTTCACCTAGTTACGTTGAGTGAAATAATTATGCTATACACTATCTATCTACTACTAGAAATCTATATTACCATATTCGTAGTTATATGTATAGATTTGTTACTCATATTTCACGAGTAAGCAAAAATGGAAGAATTATGATTAAAAATGCAATCCCAATTTATAAAATCCAAAAATATAATTATCTATATTAAATGTAATGAGTTTTGATGATATCAGATTCTACTAGACCTATCAGATCATTTTGCTTAAATATTTCTGATAATGATGAATATTCCACGAACTACTGAATACACTGATAACTACGAAATGGTAGGTAATTAATGTATTAATAGGTAACATAATTGCATATAATCGCATTATTTATAGATTTTTTTGGATCGAGATACTTATCACAGTAATACGACATTATGTTAATTTGTTTTGTTTGATAGGATATTATACATTGATGGTTAAAAATCCTGAACCCGGTTCGTATAGGGTCTATGTGACCGTCGAAGGGCTTAAGAGTTTATGTAAAGTTCTTTCAAGAGTTTATTTATTTATTATTTATTGACTATGAATATATAATGATCTAAATTCTGAATAGCATTTTTTGCTTTGTCTTCTGTCAAACTTAATAATGAAATCGTAAAAATGAAATGGATAACAATAAAAAAGGAAGAAGAAAAAGAGAGAAAGAAAGAAAATAGTAAACGTTTAATAAAGAAGTAAACGTTTATTAAAGAGGTAAACGTTTAATAAAAGGTTTAATAAGAGTTCGAGTAATTTTGAACATATATTCCATTAACAAAAAATATATACTAACCGAATTAATAACCTCCTCCTTATTGAAGTCGGTTATCATTAGTTTCACGTACTACCAGCTCCAATAGGGACAAGCACATGGGAAACATTTTGCTCGTGTAACCATTATTATTGTAAAGTAAGATAATAACTAATAAACGCTTTATAAACTAGACTGTACTATAAAAACCTAAATACAGACCTTTTAAGTTATTTAAAAAAAAAAAAACATTTAATTTTGACATTTCGGTTCTACTTGATGACAGCCTCAGATTTGCCACTATCTTTTAGGCCTAAGAGAAACTGTATAACTCCCGTGCCCTTATCTATCAAATCACAACCACCAAAGGCTCACGTCTTTTAAATATTTCGTCACTTATGAGTTCTCCATAGTTTAACCGCTTTTCGAGAATACATTTTTATAATCCTCACAGGCCGAGCGTTCCGGTTATTTAAGTTATTTATTCGATATAAATCATATATTATAGTATATTTATAGAAGAAGGATATAGATTAGTAGAAGAAGGAGACTTTGTAGCCTTTATTATTCAGTCACTCGATACTTGTAGTTATATCTCCTAAGAATTTCTAGAAAAACGGAAAATTAATTAACCAGTTTCCGGTATTAAAATATTATATTAAGTACTCTAAATGGCTAAAAAAATAATTATGATTTTAATCAGGGGATTATGTATATGATCGGCTTATAAAAGACGATAAATGATACCAATGATATTCTATTTTGCATGTAATGTCACTTAAAACGCATGAAAGATTAGTTGGAGACAAATAATTTCAAGTTTTGTAAATATATTGTACCCGAGCTCTTTAACTTCGGTTCTGGTGTTGTATTTTTAATTGAATATTTAACTGAGTTGTCATTCTTAACGTTCGTAAACGTTAACTTCTTTGTTCCTTACACAAAATAAAATACTAACAGTAACAAAAATAAAATACTAACAGTACAAAATAAAATACTAACAGTGGAAATCATACACTTTGGGCACTTTGACACAATATAAAGGTTTTTAGAATCCTTATTGTCCCGTTAAATTTTATAACTACTCATATTGAAATGTACGAGTACGTTTTTCCAATTCTCATAATAACATCTCACAGATGTTATAAATTTTATTAAGTAACATACCTAAGGAGATTTGTGTTATCCAGATGAATATCTTAATTATAAATCTGGTGGCATTTTGAAAATGATTTAATGTAACATTTCAAATTGAAGTAACGTATAATGAAGTAAATTAATATTAATGAAATAAAGACTAAATGATTAAATACCTACCTCAAGATACGGTATATTAATATAATTTAGTAGTTTGGGTTTCTTTATATTTCTGAGACAGACAAAAATATAAAAATTATAGAAATGTCTATCATTATTTTTATCATTACTTCTCAGTCCTACAAACTGTCTTTTTTGCAGATAAATGCGATGTAGGTACAGTTTTTACTTTTATTATATCGCTGATTTGCATGTATAACTCAACAACTCGTAATTCATCAATTTTAAGTTAGAGGTACCCTTTATGTTATTTTAGATTTGAAAACTTGTTGCTTTAACGTAACTGTAGTTAATGACCTTTTATTTTATAAATATGCATGAAAAAATGAAATGTGAATGAACATTTTTACGAAGTTCTCCTGTTAAACTTGCGTTTTTGTTTTGTTTTATTATTCATGCAACGTAGCAATATGTATGGATAAAGAATACATATGATACAGGCAACGTTGGCCGCCAAAAACATTTCCTTTTCTTTCAATCTAATAATAAAGTAATGGTTTCTTTTAACTGTTTTCTTTCAGAATATTTGGAGGGGACATCTGATCCAAGTATATCGGTGATAGCTGAGGATGTTCCAGCGCTGACAGTGGCTGCAATACTGGGAGTAACCGTGATCGTGCTTATTACGATTGCCGCTGTATTTATTCTTGGAATTTTAATTGATTGCCGCCAACAGTAAGTTGAATTCGTTATAGTCGGATATGTTACATGTTCCACTTTAAAATTCCTGTACGTAGGTATACTTATAATAGGGTTGCTGCGTTGCACATTAAAGGAACATTTTTATAGTACACCCAAATACATTTTTCTTCTTTCAACGAACTTTTTTGTAGGGATGTTTCTCGTCATATTATTTGTTAGAATACATAATCACTAACACTGCGAATCCACTACAATCATGAAGCGTTTTTGAGAAGGTCACTGGAATTATTATATTTGACTTTCCGCAGAAAATATAGCATATGAAGCACAATTCACTAAAATATTACTATAATACATATAGTCTTTTTAAAAAAAAAGGTGACTTACCTAACATTTTTTTCGAAACGTGTCGGATTTTTATTGTTCTTGAATCCAATGATTTTCTTTAATAATGTTCTTCGCTAATTCACCATTTTCATCGGTTATTGGTGGGCCGAGGCGTAGGACAGGCATCAAACACATTTGATTATTTGATCACATATTTAGGTTTGTAACCTACGTCAAAAATAAACAACGCATGAAAAATTTTTGAAATCAAAAATAAATCTAAACTATACAGTACTTTTCAAAAACCTGTTAAAGATGATACAGTTAGATGGTCAATCACTGTGTGTGCCGTGTAGAATAGTAAAAAGTCATTTTTAAACGCCTGGTACTTAATTGTATAGAAGTGTACCTACTATGTGGTTAAAACAAATAATTAAATATATAATTCCTGTTTTCGTATATAATACCTGGATATACCTAATGTGTATATCCAAGTGCTCCATTTTATTTATAAAACCGAACTTTATAAAAATGTATCCATAATCTAATCATATCTAAAAATTACCGTATAATAATATATTAATTATGATAATTTATAGTTATTGCAAGTTTCATTGATTGTCATTGATAATCCAAAAAAATATTAGTTTCAATGGTAAAATGTAATTTGATTGATATTTTCAGGAGGATACTTAACAAAAAATTAAGAGACGTGAAGCGAATGAAAACCCACAAACGAGTCAATGCACATCCTGAAGGCGATATTGTAAGCATAGCACATCAGATGGAGGAACCTGAACTGACTGTTCCACCGGCAAATGTTCTGCAGCAAATACCTTGATATCCATTAAATTTGAATCCTTGTAAAAATCTTGTCGTCGTAGCCAGATATGTTATGGATATGAAATTTCGGATCTGGATAAGAATACGAATATAAAAATAATGTTATATCTGTTTCGGATGGACGGTTACATTTTTTTACAGAACTTTCAACGTAGAATAGACAAAATAGGCAGTAACTTTATACTTCTATGTTATAATTTGCTATAACAATCAATTATTATTATAGCAAACTAATCAATGTTAAGAGTTATTTACTAAAATTATAAAACATGTCTCGAAATATATCAGAAATTATCTGAAACTTTCATATCGGATACTGTTACGGATTAATTTTTATTTCGGATATCCGATAGTTTTGGTTACCGTTACTGAGCTCCATAACATCCCTGGTCGTAACTGTAGATGAAATATATATTATTTGCGGCCATGTATTAAGATAGTATCGTAAGCATAGAATATTTTTATACTATATACATCGATAGCAGATAATAAATATAATAATGGATTAAAATAATTTTATCAGACGTGTTCCTATTATGGTACTTAATTACTTTTTCATGTGGAGCTTATGTGATTGACGGCGACTAAATAATAAATTAACCTATTATTATACTAGTATATTTTATCATTTAATTAAAGATTGTGTACATTCCGTGACATACGCCTTTTTATATAAGTTTCATAATAAAATAATATTTGTTAGATGATGATATTCGCTATACTTGGTAGAGATTGGGTATACTGTAAAAATAAAAAAGAAGTCCCACACATTCCGATAAAATGTCAGAGTGTTTTTGTCATATGTAATCCGTGTTTTTTCTTTCATATGCAACCCCAGATTACAGTTCTACTGGAGGTTACCAGGGCTCCGTTGCTATCCCTGAAAGCGTCTTGGATAAGTATCGCTCTTAGCAAAACATAGTAGTAGAACATAGCATTGCTGTTACTAGGCAGAATTGCCTAGTAACAGCAATGCTATTTTAAACTGTGATGTTACCGTCAATTTGGTTTGCGATGTAGGTAGAACATTTCACGTATATAACATTATTAAAAACTTTGTAGTAAAAATAATTAACATAGTGCTATGACATGGGACTCTTCAAATAAGTGGCGAAAACATGTTCAAAGCCGACGATACATCGAGTCACTTTCGGTGGTAATGTTGGTAGGAGAAAGTGACATTTTTCCATCCAGGTGTACTTTACCACTAAGTTTAATTATAAAACATACAGCGAATTATTATATTAGGAAAGAATGTAGCCAAATATTTTGTTGATCTTATTATTTATAATATATATTAATGTTTCTCAACATAGTGGTTTTATTTTCTCCTGTTTTTTTTCTTTTAAATTTGATAACCTGCAGAGTCGTAAGCATAAAGATTAATAATGTCTTAAAAATTGAAAAAACAATTTTGAGAGAATCCTTTTTTTACTTATGTTTGTTTCACACAGGATTAAACTGCACGGTTTTGTGCAGAACAAATTTTGTTGAGTTAGTTGGGGCGCATAATTTATGCATAGCACCGTTTACACAAATTGATCCAATACCCGGACTTTACTCGGCGTGATGACGCACGTTTTTAATCGAATCTTTAATCAATATAAACTGATGATTAACGTGTTAAAACTGCGGTCAATTGTTGTCTATTTCCTCTTGTGTATCCCGCTGATTACCTACTCGTTTTAAATTGAATATGACAAGAAACGTGCATAATATGCTATGTGAACCCAACCTTATGGATCAAGTTTTGAGACCAGCGACTAGTATTCCCATGCCACGATATCTAACGGTTTAAAAATGAAATAATAAATATCTCCATAACTTAAATTTAAATTTTATTTAATTCAAATTTAAGGATTTGGTATTCGAATTCATATCGTCATAAATTTGACGACCCAAACATTACGTAGTAAATATGTCCTGAAGTACACTTTTACATTAAGGACCAGTGTTTGTCAAATGCTGCCGCAATGTACAGGTTAATTTGATCTTGAATAAATAAGGTACATCTAAGGAATTAATAAGTCGAATTCATGTTCAAACTAAAAGTAGAAAAAAATAAAAAAAGTAGGAAAATTTTGTTCTCAGGTGAAATATGTAACTATTTCAGCATAATAGACATAGGTAGGTAAGTAGATAGATAGGCTAAATACCTTGTTAAAAAAGAGGGCAAAGTTTGTACATAAATTTCCATTATTTCATAACATGAAAAGACTAAAAAATTCAAGAGTTCATCACCATAACGATAACAAAACGGTTAGAAAGAGAAGTAGAATACGTGGTACTTAAGAAGTTCGTGAGTAGCAATCTAATAATTTTTTATGTTTGGATGAAATGCTATAGAATCTTGCCAAACAAACAAATACTACTGATACTAGGGTAACTATGATGGAAAAAGTGTTACGTAACGTTTGATAGGTAACTATGTCGATCAAGACGTAACAAGCAGTCTTGCACAGGAGGAATGCTGTCTGCACTTAACGAGTGACTAGGTGCATATATTATATTTTATGAGTTTAATAAGTGGGGTGTGTAGTTCGATATGCACTATGAACACTTACTCGAAGACTATTCGCAATAACGTCATTTATTTTGTACAAAACAGTGCAAGTACTCGTAATCAATTTACAAAGAAGATAATCAATTTATTAATCATCGACTCTTGATAAGCGCAATCAGCATGAATATTGTGTTAGCAAATATATTTACCAGTCCATTACGAATTATCATCAGGGTTGCTCGCTGACAATAAGCTTCTTAAAATTGATTAATTTATAAGTACGTTTATATAGTGTTTATGAGTAAATGTCTGATAGTTATAATCTAGTTTCAATAACAATAAATTGTGTAATATATATTTTTTCAACATGGTGATTTGAGGTTTCGGATAAATTGTGAACTCTATCGCGATGGGAAATGCAAAGTCAAAGAAAGCCCAAAAGGAACCGGATAAGTTTTTTGAACGCGAAAAATGGAAGGAGCAGAAAAGGGAAGAATTGAAAAAGAAGAATGTTAATCCAAGTAACAAGAGATCAGGTGTTAAGGATCAGCCTCTTGCTCAAACACCTGTTCCTGCGCCTACGTCTGCGCCTGCGCATGTCCGTTCTTACGACGACGAAGCTTTGGATCGGATGCGTTATCAACTTCACAACGATTCTGATGCATTTCTATTGAACAATATCCTTTTGTCTGTACAATTTTTTGAAAATTATGAAAGGTAAGAAACATATATTAACAATATATACAAAACATTTACATTTGAATTCTGATAAACATTTATCGTCTGTGAATGTGTATATATTTTTTTATTAGAATCAGATCAGCACTTAGATCATAGTAGTCAATGAAAAATATTGTTTCACAAATATTTTCAATTCGTATAAGGATAATACTTAAGTTAACATCTATCTAAATTGCATATATATATGCTATGAATAGATTGCATGATAGGTACTTACAGTTAGGTGATAACAAATTGGGAATTACTTAGTAGTATTGTTTGGATTGGCTACAGGCTGAAGGTTATTCACACAAATTGAATCCAATATAAATGAACACCGTGTAAATACATGTATCTATATTAAAATAATTATACTAAACCAATACATTTTTACAAAATTATACCGAGCACAATCGAATTTTATTACTTTTATTATTATTGTATGGATTATGGATCAAGAAATTCACAAAAAAACTTGCCATTTTTTAAATTAAATAGTAGTAGGTATTCGTGCACTGCAAAATTTAATTTTAAAGAGTTCTCAACACAAATTCTACTCCACAACTAAAGATTTTAATAAAAGAAAAAAATAAAAATTCTCCGATCCGTTTGTTAAGATAATATTATTTTAAAAAGTGTACTTAAGATAATGTGCAACTCACATATAATTTTATTTATAGTGCTTTAAACATTCCGACAGATAAATATGGCAATCAATAAATACGATATTGAAATAAAGGTATTAACTCTGATAATACTCAAGAACCTATTAATTTAGATACTGTTATCTTACGTACGTCGCTGGCGGTGATTTCTTTTTGATTGAATAAATCACGTATCACTTACCTATTCTTAAAAGCTTATTGATTACGTCACGATATTAATTTGATTATGATCGCTTTAAGTTATCTGAAATGATGAATATTGTTTAAAAATAGTTCCTATTGCACATTTGAAACACTGGTGTAGATAAGGGAGGTTTTCGGGGTTCCATCTCCCCCACTCTTGTCATAGACGAAAAAAGAAAAATCTTTAAACAGGATGACAAATTTGTTTTTTTTTGTCGACAAAGTCTGCTTAAGCTAGATCCTCCCTTAGTATAGAGCGAGAAAAAATTCAGAGACTCGTCTACTTTTTTTTACTAACCACCACTGGTGGCCATTATTGGTCAACAACACTATATATACTGACATGATATCAAATATTCGTTAATTTGTTAAACTGTTCCTTTTAAAATTTAGAAAAAAAAAGAAAATGTCTTTTGTAATAACTATTATTATTTTTCCCAAATAGAAACAGCATTAAGCTTAAAAATTTAACTGTAAAATTTATGAGTAAACTATTTATTGAATGTGATAGAAAAAAATGTTACAAGTACTTATACATTTTCGTTATTTTGTTTAGGGAAACACACCATATAAAGAATAATCCTATAAGCGAGCGTGAACATACCATGGATGCAGCTATGGTGCGAAGTCACAAGCACGTCTTCTTCGCCGACAGATTGCAGGAATGTGTGCAAGAGCACGTTTACTATCAACGCAGTCGTGACCTTACCGAACCACTTCTGGCTCCAAGACTATTTATTATCTACGACAATGTAGAAGCGAGTGAACCCGGTGATACTTCCGACTATTGTGCGGTGCTTGATGCACCATTTTATAAGCTACGTATAGAAGATAGTAAAGAGCCAGGTATGTTACCAACTATCAAGGTACTATTTACGCATACATGCGTACAAATATTTAAAAATGAAGTGTATCAAATTACCAAAATATAAAGAATATTTTTTTTACTTTTCTTAGTCTCTCAATGTTATTTTATTATATGATTTATCAATTTTACTTGTGTCATTCACATAAATCTTCACCTGAGAATAAACAATGAATTAAAATAGTGTGAATATGAAGTACCCGATCTTAACTTGAAATCAAAATAAAATTTAACAAGTACATTTTATGTAAATTCATAATTCAGAATAAACGCTTTATATTTACAGGCTATATCAAACTAAAGAAGACTGAAGTCTTAGAAAGTACTCTTTCAAAGGAACAAGGCTTGAATAAATTACCAAAAACGAATTCTGATGACAGTTTATACACAGATTCAGAGAAGGAGTCAAACGATTCGGATGATTCACCATCTATAAGTAGAGGTGATGATTATTCAAATAAAATAAAAATTAAATTGAACGATTCAATCCAAACGGATTTGCCAAATGGGCGTTTCAGTAGAAAACGAATTAGTAACATAAAAGAAATAAACTCAAGACCACAAAAAATCAATACTTTCGAAAACAACAACGAGGAACATGTTTCTAGTCAGGTCATTGAAGATAAACGAAAAGAAGATTATGATGTAAAGCCTAGAAAATCTATATTAAAGATCACGCGACGTTTAAGTGGGCCGACAAAGGAAATGATCAAAACAAATTCAAATGAAAGTCGTCATGTTTCACTAGAAAATGTAAAAGAAAATGTTAAAGCAGAAGATACAGAAACTTCTGGATATAGATCAAATTCAAGTAGTCGTCATGCGGAATCCAGTGAGGCGGAATCAGACTACGGTTATTCAACCATAACAGAATCAACAACGCCAAAAAAAGTTGAACTAAGTTTGCAATCCAATCGCTCGATGAATTCTGGTGTCTTACCCGATGAATGTTGGACACCTGTTGACTTGCGCGTTATTGACTGGAGCGACGATGAGGATGAAAATGGCGATACAGCATCGAAAAATTCGTTATCAAGAAATCTATATGAGACCCATTACTATCTTAGTTCTATTAATTTTATGAACAGCTTCGTTGACAACTTTATAATCAACTTAGGTTCAGGATTAGGTTTTTCACAAGATGCTATCAGTAATGCTTTAACACAAGGTGCTAGTATTTATTGTGATACAGTAAAAAACGGATTAAAGCTTAGTTACGAAGTATTTCCCGCTTTTATAGCTGCCTGGCCGAATGCCGCAAATCAATGGATTATAAGGGAAAGAAAAATTATACAAAACCCCAGAACTAACTTTACTTATCAGTGGCCTACTAAATACATGGTAAACAAAGCCATTGGTTTTGGATGCCTCTTAATTCCTATTGGGTTTAGGCCGAAGCGAGGTGCGAATCCCAATCAAGAATTGCAGTGGAAAATAATCTTTCCGGCTGCAGAAAGATATTTGGAAAGTTGTTTGGCTCATTCTCATATGAGATGTTATTTGTTCGCCCTGATATTACATAAAGCTTTCATGGAAAACGAGGGGTGTAAGATGGGGATCGATGCAAGTCACATAAAGAACCACCTGTTTTGGCAGTGTGAAGACAACTATGCAAAATGGCCAGAAGATCGTCTAGGGGAAACATTAAGGTTGTTTTTAAGAAGCTTTTACGTTCATTTTGGCCAGTCCAGATTACCAAACTATTTTATAGAGAATTGTAATGATTTTAAAAGTATACCAAAGCCAATGCTTCTAAAACTGCAAAGATGCTTAGCCGATGTATTAGAGGCACCCGTAATGCATTTATTACATGCTATCGATAAATTGAAATACACAAAGAAAGATTTTTATCCGTCGTTCAATTGTCATCGCCTTTATGAGATTCTAACATGCAAGAATCCATTACGCATATTAAACCCAAACATACCGGTAAGTGTACCAAATTATAACAGTTCTGATAGCGAAGACGAACCTATTAATAATATATGGGATAGCGCGAAAGCTCATGACAAGCACTATCAATGGAAAAAAGAAAGACAAAGGCAAATGAAAGAGAGAAGGAGAGCAAATATGTACAATAAAAAACAAAAGTCATCTAAGGAAGATAGGGAGATCAATAAAAAAGTAAGTACATAACCCATCGACCACTTAGCGGCCGTCTATGGCCGTACATTATCTTTATTCGATTAGCCAATTGTTTGATAACAGTATCTATTCGCAATGTTTAAACAATAATTTAAAACATTTTAACATCAATACATAAGTACATAAATGTGTTAGTTTAAACGTATGCTGTTTGTAAATCCGTAAACATCAGAATGTATATTCCGTTTATCTTATAAGAATTATAACATATTTTTGTTACTTTTACAGATAATTTTGCCATCAAAAATGGAACCGGAACGTCGGCGCTTAGTGCTAGATTTCTTCATTCCTCACTTTATTGCAATGGCACGGTCCAGTGAGAAGTTTGAAGCTTTAAGACAAGCCGTAATTTATTTAGAACAAGCTCAAAGGCTCTGCTTTCTACTACGCGATGAGCCTGCCGGTGAATTTACAGCTATCGAATATCTTGATGTAATTCGGGATAAGCTGGCTGATTGCCAGCGTAAATTGGTTAATCAAGGCGGTTTCAAATTACCGACACGAGGAGAAAATAATGTAGAACGAAATAATCACTCTAAGCCAATCCGTAAACAACGTCCAAAATATGAAAACATCGTTAGCCATGACTCACCTACTGAAAATTTTGGAAGTTCGTCGTTTACATTCGTTGAGGTACATGTTGAACACGGGTCAAAGCAAGAGTATAAAAAGCTGGAGGACATAGGACAAGAAGAATCTAAGTTATGAGTATGATATTATATTAAATCATGTGAGTGAACTGCCTATGAGACGGACTATAAAATTACTTTTTATGATAGAAATTATCCTATAAGTATCTTTCTGTGCATACATGATTATTATATATTTGGGTATTACATATATGGACGATGTGTTGTTTGCCAGGTTTGAAATTTAAAAGATAAGCAGCACAATCTGCTTGCAAATGTAATTTAAGTCTACTGTGGTATTCAGGGCATAGACCAAAGCACGGTCACTACGGCCATCTCTATTTAAAGAAGGCTTATATTCAATAGCGGACTTATAAGGCCTGATGATTAATTCTAATGGGCGGCTATATATGCATGCGTTATAATAACATCGCAAGTACATTATACCTCAAATATACCAGCGATATATCTCATAATACTGTAGCGTTACTCAATTAAAATATATCTTTATTTAGTCCTCAAAAGTAGCAAATTGTCGGAAATGTGTCATATTTGAGGTTAAGCCGCAACTGCTTAATGTCAGATGTCGTGGACTTTTTTATTTTTTTATTACATTACCTATATGTATAAGGAAAATTCATAATTATAATTCTGACTAATGTATCAATAACTTATTAAAATCAATTATTACATACATATATACAAATGAGTGTGCAATATGTTGAAAGACAGAAAAGTGTATGGTTATCATGATTAAGTGTTTGATGCGGTTTTACTATATTTTACAAATTAAAAGATCCATATATACGTAGAACTATTATGTCACTCTTTGTATAATTAAAAAATATTTGTATGTCAGAGATACATTAAATAGGTCGAATACCTTTAAGGTATGTTCAATTTATTTCCAGTATTTATAAGTGAGTAGCATTAAAATAATCATAGGTGTAAAATTAAATGAGAATCTCTTGCGATGATTGTAAATAAAATGATATTATGTGATTAGTGTTCATAATAGAACGATGTGACATATGAAAGGAAAATTAAAATCGAACTCCACTTATTCAGTTTATTTATTGTAAAAAAATACTTATTTAAAATATCAAGGCACTTAATAACAGTAAAATATAGTTTAAATTCTGTTAATTTTATTAAAAGTTTTTGCTATGTTTTCAATTTTAAATAAGTGTACATGTAAATATGTATAATAAAACGTATGTTAAAAATATTCGAGATTTTGGTTCTGTTGTTTTCACTTTTATTCTTACTACTTCTTTTCTACTATACCTTTACTTATTATTATTATTTTTATTTTTTTAAACTAATGGATTGACTCCAGCCACCATAGAGAGCAGAGCCATGCGAACGTACATTCCATATTCAGCTTGCCTAAAGTAGGCTGCACGAGGATCAGAGTCAAATTCCGCAGAAATCTCGTCGACGCGCGGTAGCGGGTGCATCACTATCATGCGGCGCCGGGCGCGAGTCATCAGCTGAGGAGTCACGACTAACAGGCCTCGCGTCTGTAGAAAACGTTGATATTCTTAATTCATATATAAAATTCTAAAATTCCGTACATTGTGATGTGTATTCATATCATTGTCAACCCATTATTGTCCTACTGCTGGGTACGGGTTTTGTCTTAGAATGAGAGAGATGGTATGGTGTATTCATATATATAACAATAAAAATTGATGGTCAGTTGAGGCCCAACATGAAAAAAAATTCATCATTTCGTACGAATTTTGTACGAATATTGAATAAACATGAATAGTTAAAAAATTATAACAGTTGTACGGCACGACTACATTAAATTATACTCGTAGTCATTAATTTTAAATGATACAAGAATAGGTGTTTTGGTAATGTTTCCAGCAATGTTTACTGCTATACAACTCTAAAACGGTCTTTACCTTTTCGTAATCTTCTTGATTTTTAAATCTCTCACGCTGGATTCTTGTCATGTAAAGAACGTGGGTGTCGGCCAGAACATCTTCTAGTCGCTCGAATACTTTCTGTGGAATTCCTTTGGAAGCTACGTATTCCATGATATGTTTAGGCATCCCAAGACTTGGTGGGCTGACATATTGTAATTGTACTTGATACAATGTCAGAAGGCGAGCAAGGGAGTGCACAGTACGCCCATTTTTTAAGTCGCCCACCATTGTAATCGTAAGTCCATTGACAGTTCCAATCTCCTCTCGAATAGTAAAAACATCCAGTAAGGCTTGAGTTGGATGTTCGCCAACTCCATCTCCAGCATTAATGACTGGTTTACGGCAATGACGCGATGAACGCTGAAATATTTTAATTAATGTAGAAGAATAATGTAGAATTTATGAGCAAAGAACAAGAAGAAAAAGAACCATGAATGACCTTATAAATATATTACTTACTTCTACTGCACCAGGTTCAGGGTGACGTAGAACCACTACGTCTGAATAGCTCGCCATTATAGCTACACTGTCTTCTAAGGTCTCGCCTTTTTTAGCTGAAGAACTTGTCGCGTCAGTGTGTATAACAGAGCCACCCAAACGTTGCATGGCTGCCGCAAAGCTGCCGCTTGTGCGCGTACTTACTTCATAAAATATAGATGCCATTACTTTTCCACGTAATATATCGTCTAGATATCGGCCTTTGCTCACACTTGTTTTCATGAATTGAGCTAAGTTGAATATATCATTCAGTGTTTCCTTGTTAAACGAATCTACTGTTAGTATGCTTTTACCAAAGAGATCACTACGCTGGCGTTGTGATGTTGTAAGTTGTGGTGGATTGTAATAAGACGAACTATCACACCTTTGCCTTGTTGAAGTTTGAGGAGGTAGCGGAGAAGTACTTCTGAGTCCAGTGATGTCATTAAAGTGGACGTTAAGTTTGTTTTGGGTTTCAGATTTATTTGGTTCAATTTGATCCAAATCAAAATCACTAAACTTACTTAATTCTAAAGAAGTATGTAAGTCTAACGCTGAATTTGGCCGACTTAAGTCTTTTTCAACTTTTTCAATATCGTATACTGGAAATGAGTGTTTTTTAGCAGGAGGCCAATCACGAACGTTTTGTCCAAATCCTGGGGGCACAAGTATTTGGCCCTCTACATAGGCGATTTCACCACGCAGAGTTACACGATGAACAGCTCCGCAAACTTTCATTCCAGCAAAGGGTGTCCATTTAGATTTAGAAAATTCCATAGCGTCTGGAATGGTCCATTCATAGTCCATATCAACTTCAACATAGGTATTTGGCTGCTCAGGTAAATTAAATATTTTACGAGGATTTCTATGGAATTTATTGATAAGATCTTCCATAGTGAGTCGTCCTTGATGCACTGCATTGAGTAGGAGAGGCAATATTGTTTCTACTCCAGGAAAGCCTGGTGGTGGATTCGCAGAGTTCTTTTCATCAACACTGTGTGGTGCATGATCTGTAGCAAATACGTCTATAATGTCCATGTTTTTCCATAGTTCTGCTTGATCTTCAGGACTACACAATACAGGACGGACTTCAGCTCTACCTTTTCCAATATAATCTACATTTGATGTACTTAAGAATAAATGATGTGGGCATACTTCACATGTAACTTTAAGACCTCGTTCCTTGGCGGCTTTAATTATTAAGATTTCTTCTTTTCGTGCAACATGGCATATGTGTATTGGTCGATCAAGAAGTGATGCCATAAGAATAATTGCACCAGTCTTTTCTCGTTCCGCATGAGCACAAATAGGCATTTTCTTTGGCCAGTTTTGAAGATGTTTTTGCCATACCGTCATATCGTCCAACTTTAGCGTTGTGAATGTTTCATTCAGATACATTTTTAAGGCTGCAGCTTGCGGGGCTAATTCTCCTGCTGTATCATAATTTGTAGATGATGCCCCTACAAATAAAGCATAGTCGCATCGAGCACTTACACGTGCTAAAGTTGACACATAATCATAGGATGAACGATCAATTAGTGGAGGGTTTGTGTTAGGCATAGCCAAAATCATTGTGATTCCACCAGCAAGTGCTGCTGCAGTACAGGAGTTGAAGTCTTCTTTATAAGTGGCACCAGGTTCACGAACGTGAACGTGGACATCGATAAATCCAGGCAATTTAATAATATTGCGCGAAGTCATACAATCGGTATGAGTTTTCATTGCAGGCGCACCATCACACAGAAGCATTGCCTGCAAGGAATGAAATTTAATGTGTAAATTATAATCAGGCAATTATTTTTTTTAATGTATTATTTAATGTATATAATTTAAGAGCTCAATGGTATATACGAACCTTCACTAAAAGTTTTGCACATTTAACATCTGTAACTAAGGGAACTGCATAATCCACCGCTAAACGACGTGTACGATATCCGTGTGTGCTGAAAGAAGAAACCCGTCGGGCGCCTCCACGCATTGGTAAATTAATAACAAGGTCTAATTGACGTCTTGCCATGAAATCAGCTAAATGCATTAATTCTCCATCTGATCTGGCATCGTCAGGATCACCAATATGATCAAATGTCCATTGAACACTTTCAACCTATAAAATAATATTAAATCGCATTAAAATATATACATAATTAAATAAAAAAAATCATAATATGAAACATGACATTAAATTCATAAAAAATAAATCGTAATTACCTCTACTCCATGTTCTGTATAAAAATCTCCAGTACCCATACTTGCATACAATTTATATCCCATTTTATGTAGTGTTCTTACACTTGGTAGTAGCTCCATTTTGTGCTGAAATATCGAAGCAATTATTACATGGGTAAATCAATATATATTGACTTCATAGATTTACTGTGAATGATGAGATTGAAATGAACATTAGGTAATGTTAATAACTCGCAGATTGAGTGTTTTTATATATATTGACTAATCTTACCTTGAATGTTCCCACTGATAATAAAATAGCTTTCTTTGGTATTCTAAACCCAGTGCTCATTAGTGATTTTAGGTAAGCCTCGTATCGATTTTCCCCGAAACAGGCTACTTCTCCAGTCGATGCCATTTCCACGCCTAAAGTAACATCAGCACCTGATAATCGTGAGAATGAAAATTGTGGGACCTTAACTCCTACTTTTCCACAGCCAGCCATGACATCGACTGGTTCAACTGTTATACCGAGAATAACTTTTGTTGCCATTGCAACAAAATCGTGATCCAATGTTTTTGATACAAAAGGAAATGATCTTGATACTCGAACGTTACATTCAATAACCTTTAATTCATTATCTTTCGCAATTAGTTGCATATTGAACGGCCCAGTGACATCTAGTGTTTCAGAAACAATTCTGGCAATCTCTTTTATTTTATCAAGTGTCTCTTTGTTAATGTCTTGAGGCGGAGTTACCAGTGTGGCATCTCCAGAGTGAACACCGGCATTTTCTACATGTTCTGACACTGCCATACACAAGATTGTGCCATCTACTGCAACAGCATCCACATCTATTTCTTTAGCATCCATAATGTACTTTGATATAACTACCGGATATTCTTTACTAACGGAACTAGCCGATTTTAAGTATGCTTCTAGGTCTTGGTTTGAGTATGCAACGTTCATCGCGGCTCCACTTAAAACGTATGATGGTCGAACTAGACACGGGTATCCAACTTCTTCACAAAATCCAACGGCAGATTCCAAATTAGTCAGTTCCTTCCATCTTGGTTGTAATATACCTTTGCGATCTAACATTCGAGAAAATTTAAATCTATTTTCTGCATTGTCTATCATATCTGGCGAAGTACCAAGAATAACAGCTTGTTGTCTATGCAAATCCATTGCTATGTTATTCGGTAACTGACCGCCCATACATAATATGACACCATCAGGTTGCTCGATTTTATATATGTCCATAACTACTTCAAAAGAGATTTCCTCGAAATACAGCCTATCACTCATATCGTAATCAGTACTAACAGTCTCGGGATTGTAATTAATCATTATTGTCTTTTTACCTTGATTTTTCAATTCTCTTAAGCATCCGACAGCACACCAATCAAATTCAACGGAACTTCCAATTCTGTATACACCAGATCCCAATACCATTACGAATTCTCCGGGAAAATCTAAATCATGAGCGCTACCATTATAGGTAAGATAAAGATAGTTTGTTGAAGCTGGCCATTCAGCAGCAACTGTGTCAATTTTTTTAACAAAAGGAGTGATATTGTGCTCTTCTCTGAGTTTTCTAACAGCTAATTCGGTACTTTTGATTGCTGCGGCAATTTGCTTATCTGAAAATCCTATTTGCTTAGCGTTCTTCAAAATTTCGTATGTAATAGATCCACAGCTAACAGCTTCAAGGTTATTGTAGTAATCTATTATATTTTTAAATTTATATAGGAACCAACGGTCTATTTTGGTCAGTTCATATAGCTTATTAACACTGTAACCCTTTTTTAAAGCAGCTGCTAAAACAAACATCCTTTTATCTGTAGGTTCTCTTAATTCGTCCTCGTTTACATTTTTAATGTTAGGATCAAAACCATTTACATTTTCATCTACCATCCTTAGAGCCTTTTGAAACGCTTCTTCAAAATTTCTACCAATGGCCATTACTTCTCCAACACTTTTCATCGAACTTCCAATTTTTGTACTAACCCTGTTAAACTTTGCTAAATCCCACCTGGGAATCTTTACTACACAATAGTCCAAGCTAGGTTCAAAACAAGCAGTTGTCACTCCAGTTACAGAATTTTTAATTTGTGGTAATGGAATTCCCAGCGCTAATTTAGCAGCTACATAAGCAAGTGGATAACCTGTAGCTTTACTTGCTAGTGCAGAACTTCGTGATAGCCTAGCATTTACTTCGATAATGTAAAACTCTTCTGAATTTGGATTTAAAGCATATTGAATATTACATTCTCCTACTATGCCAAAATGTTGTATGACTTTGATTGCAGTATTACGTAGCATATAGTAATCTTTATTAGATAACGTTTGGCTGGGTGCAACGACAATCGATTCGCCTGTGTGAATACCCAATGGGTCTACATTTTCCATGTTGCACACAGTTATACAATTATTATAGGCGTCTCTCACTACTTCATATTCAACTTCTTTCCATCCTTTTAATGATTTGTCAATAATTAGCTGCTCAGAGTGTGATAGAGCTTGGTGAGCGAGTGCTCTAAGTTCTTCTTCGTTATTTGCAAAACCTGATCCCAGTCCACCTAATGAAAAAGCAGAACGAGCCATAACCGGATAGCCAATTTGAATTGCTGCAGCCAGAGCTTCTTCCACTGATGCAACTGCAGCACTTGGAGCCACTTTTTCACCAATTGCATTAATTTTTTCTGCAAATATTTTTCGATCCTCCGTATCAACTATAGATTGTATTGGAGTTCCTAACACAGTGACATTGTATTTTTCAAACACTTTCGATTTTTGCAACTCTACTCCACAATTCAGAGCCGTCTGTCCACCAAAGGTGAGTAGGACTCCTGTTGGTCTCTCGGCTTTTATGACTTGTTCAACATATTCAGGAGTAATCGGTAAGAAATAAACTTTATCTGCTAAACCTTTTGATGTTTGAACCGTTGCGATGTTAGGATTTATTAAAACAGTTTGTATTTTTTCTTCTTGCATAGCTTTAACTCCCTGGGAGCCAGAGTAGTCGAATTCTCCTGCTTGACCAATAGATAAACCGCCTGAACCAAGAATCAGAACTTTTTTAGGCCTTTCATGAAGTGTTGGAACAAATTTTAAACTTTCCGTTATCATTTTATCAATTATACATTTTTGATTTGTTTTATATTGCCTAACTGCATCTAAAAATGTATCAAAGAGACACTCTAGATCAGTAGGTCCCGCAGTGTGTTCTGGATGAAATTGCACACTGAAAAATGGCAATGTTGCGTGAATTATTCCTTCATTGGTTTTATCATTTTCGTTAGTAAATAATATTTTCCAATTTTTAGGCAGAGTCGATGTATCGACCGCAAATCCATGATTCTGTGACGTCATAAAACATCTTCCTGTTCCACTGTGAGTACATGGTAAATTATGACCACGGTTTCCATAACTGCAATATAATAATTGTTTAATTAGTAAACATGACTGTAATTATTAATATGGCATGCAGGTTACATGTTGACCATTTATTAGACACATAATACATACCTTGTTTTGTAAGTTGTACATCCTACAGCTGTTGATAACAGCTGATGGCCAAGACAAATACCAAAAACTGGTTTGATATTACTTGTGTCATTAACCACGTTCTTCAAATTTTCTACAACTTTCTTACACATGTCTGGGTCGCCTGGCCCATTACTAATGAACAAGCCGTCATAAGTTGTCGCGTCTAGTTTATGATCCCATGGAACTAATACTACTTTTGCATTTCTTTTAATGAGACATCTAATTTGATTGTATTTCAAACCACAGTCCACAGCCACAATCGTTACATCACCGTCAGGGTTAAATATCTTCGTTTCCTGAAACATACGAGAGATAAAACTGTTATTAAATGTTAAAAGGCGATAGATAACGAAAATAAATAAAAATGTCTCGAATGATTCGAACAGATTCGACAGAATGTTCAAACAGTTTTATAAAAATAAACCGAATATAAAAAAGTTATACATTCAAGTTTTTATATATTTTTTTTTGTAACATGTATTTTCATATAAACAAACTGCCATTTAAATATATTTTCCATAGAAAAGAGTAAGTCATGTAGGTATTACTTTACCTTTGTAGACACTTCTGCTACTAAATTCCTTGTGTTGGGGTCAGACAAGGCTGGCATCGGTTTAAATGGGGGAGCTCCTTGAACGATCCTGCCTAGCATTACACCTTCACGAAGTTTATAAGTAAGCGTTCTAGTGTCTATGCCACAGAGGCCAGGCACGCCATGTGACGCCAGCCAGGAGCCTAGCGATGACTTAGCTCGCCAGTGACAAGCGTGAGTGCTAACTTCTCCTACTATCAAAGCAGCTGCCCAGATACGATTAGATTCGAACCACCTGGACAAATAAACACATTTTAAAATTACGCTATTAAATTAAATGGCACAACAATTCAAGAGTTCAAAAAATTTGCAAACGGTGAGAGTGATTTACTCATATGGTATTTTTACTTATTTTGATAGTCATTAGAATAACTTGTTTGGACCTTATTCTTGATATCGTAAATACCAATAATGATAATCATTATTGTTACATGCTTCGGTAATTATTAACAATCTAAGAATACTTTTTAGTCGACTTCGAAAAAAATATGTATAAATATATTATTATTAATTAGAGCACATATTCGGCACTTTTCGATGTGAACTAAACATGTACTTTTTGTACACAATATCATGTGATACAAACGTGTCGATTAAATCTACACAATATTTTATCTATACAAATGTGGAGTAAACGCCAACAATCATATTTTAGCTAGTACGTGGGGCTTCATAGATACCCTAGGTTATCCTAAGCTTTATCTGTTTAATATGGTTACTTCAAAAAGCGTGGAGCCTTTTTGGTTATGTGTACTCTTAAATAATTTAATCTTGAATAGTTATTTGTTATCTAAACCAATATTTTTGAAACTGATTACCGCAACATTGGAAACTAATATACTTAGTTTAAATAATTATTTTATAACTGTTGTGTGTAATAAAAGTTTGTTTTTATTTGTTTCAACTAAATATTTTAACGTAAGTATGGATTTGTTTCAGTGGTTGTCTTCAATAGACCTACCTCGGCAGCCCATGTTCGTCCTTTTCTTGTTCGTCGGGTATTCCGTAATTCCCCACCAGTGGATATGTTAGGACTAATAGCTGTGCGTGATACGATGGGTCTGTCAAAGATTCTGGGTATCCTACCATGCCGGTTTGAAATACTGAAAATAAAATGTTATATTGAATACGGGAAAATTTAAAACTAAAGTACTATTACGATAACCGGCCAAGTCTTACTTGCGCACAAAGGGTTCCGTATCCTTATCGATAAAAAACGGCAACAAATATCTTTTTTTAGTAATTGTTGTTATAGCGGGCACAGAAATACATCATCTGTGAGATTTTCAACTTTATAGCTATCACGGTTGGACAATGAAGTTTTAGGGTTCTGTTTTTACCATTTAGGTACTGAACACTAAAAATGCCTTAAATATATAAGAATGGGTGTTTTAAAATGAGAGCGAACTGTATATTTTATATTGAAAATAATAATAACTTTCGAAAATTTTAATAATAATTATTGACCACAGATAAGCAACCGCAGGCCGTTAATGGTTTCACAAAATTTGATATGATGCGAGCAGAAAATCTTTTTGATCTGTTGACCTATTTCTGTGAAGCCAGTTTTACGCACTTATAGAGCAAAAATAAAAATCTCAGTGGCAGCAAAAGCCGTCGTAATTGTTATCTTGTAGTAGATACATATTTTTTATAAATTATTCTATATTTACTAGATACTACTGTTTTCGATAATTACTTTCATTTTGATATGAAAAACCATTTGATATTTTGTTTTAAATTATTAATGTTGAAAATAATATATTCGATTACTTATAACATTCAGTTATATATTTTACCCACCAACTTCTCCCTCCGCAGGCACTGCTGCTCCGAAGCTCCTGCCCTGCAGGATGGTGCCATCCGCCAGCACCAAGCTGCAAGGTGGTCCCACGTCACTACTCAGTTCATCACTCATTTCACTGTCTTCCATATTTCTGAAATTAAAATAACACATAGTTAATTATGACGGACGAAATATTTTTTTTATTATGTTTACGGTAAAATAGAAGTTTACACTGGCAAAATAGTTTTATATTTTTCCCTTATTTGCATACTAATTTTTTTCTTTGTTTGGTAGCTATTTACGAATTTAAGCTAACAAAAATATGTTTAGTAATATACAAATTCATATTATTACTCTTACAAAAATTTAGACCTTTCAATTTCGACCACTTGTCGAGCGCTACTTTACAAAAATGTACAAAAGGTCCACATAAAAGATCCAACCCCTAAAAATTTTGCGGTTTCATTCTACCTGGTTTTAACAAAAGCCAAATATGAGTCCAACTCGCGCACCGTGGCTATAGTCAGAGTACAGTAAATTAGGCAGTATAACGTCTTCGTACAAATCGGCTGAAACGCCACGCCGCGAAATCTCGGTCTGTCTCAGTATATCCACAGTACCCGCATGGGTGCCACACTCGCGCTCGGCAGTTGCATGATGTGTGGACAGACAAAAAAATGTGCATATGCATATGAAATAATGCTATCTACATCATCTTTATTTTCTTTTTTAGTTACATTACTTTTTTTAAATTTATTTAATTTTAGTTTTAAAAAATCATACAATAGGTAATTAATGTAGAGACAATTTGCAATTTGTGATATTCAGTACATTACGTACGAAAAATATATAAAATGCATGACAATAAAGTAAGTATTAGTTTACTATGTAAACATGAAATGAAGGATGTGGTAGCCCTATTGCGCACCCACTTTGTGCCGAGCGACCGTGGGCAACAAATTCAAGGGCACAGCTGAGACGTAATACTGCATAATTTACTGTACTGTACGTTAGGTCAGTTTTCATTTTTTTTAAGTTTAAATTAGCATACGCTTTAAAACCAATATAATGTCTTAAATTCAGTCCAGCCACTCCCACACAACAACACATTGTTGGAACTTTGTACAACATTTTCATTGATCTCTTGGGTATATGACTGCGTCCGCGTATATTACGTTCCAAGTAAGTTGTCCGAATTTACATTACGCATTTTTTAAACCTTTCTCAATAAATGACGTATACCCACTTATAGATAGCGTGTACAAAGAAACAAATCCCATCAGTTTTATATTATATATAAAGCTATATGCTTATAGATAATTATGTTTACGACGTTTCCTTCAAGTTTTAATCATAACGACCGATGGCCCTTACTCGTATTATTTTTTCTAATTACATTAATATTAACTAATTAGTCATGTTTTCTAACGGTTCTTTAATGTTTCTGGTTTTTATCAGGCTCATAAGAGATCAATTTACAGAGGCTATTGTGCCGTTCTTACCAGTCAATTCATTTTTGCGATCTCTAACAAAGTATTATTGAATAATTGGAGATGATTATATTAATTTAATTTTAATTCTTATGTCATTAGATTAGTGAATGAGCATACAATCAGTCTGATGTTGAGCCATAGAACTCCTCAT
>DWLI01000275.1:0-24285 GCA_018249915.1 Cecropterus dorantes dorantes
GGCGGAATATCTAGAGCGTAATAATAGTTATCTTTTTTCGACAGATCTTTGAGCTTACCGCCACTCAACTGGGGGCTGAAAATTTGGCAAAATAATATGTGCTGATTTGATAGGGTCACTAACCAAGTTTAATTCTATGTCAACGAATTTTATTTTACTTCCATCGTGATTTTCGTTGTTCCTTATTTCATTTATACAATTTTTATTAAGTTATTATACACTTTCGGCATATGGGTACGTATGTACCAAAACATACACTACACACTGAAAAATAAAACTTTATCGTAAATTGTATGAAAACATCGAAAGCCTGCGTCATAATTCATTTAATTTTCAAAACGAAGTTAAATATTTACACCAAGTTTGGCTTACACGTTAAAACCCAGTAGATAAATATCGTAATTCGTCACTTAGCAACGAAGTCAATTATACTAGGTTATTCGTAGGGGTAAAAAAGATATAGAAAAGGGTAAATTCCCAGTGGTTTTACACTTCACTTACTCCGTTTAAACTGGGAAGCTTTAACTTATTTTTTGATGAAAAATGCTGATAAATTAACGTGAAATTTTTCCGCACGAATTCATTCTCGCTAAGTTTAATAATTGTTACATTACTTTTGGTACTATAAAGAAAGAAAACGTTATATTATCGCCTAACTTGACCAAAAAATACGATTAAGAATTATATCCGCACCTAAATAAAAGCAGCGATTACGTGCGTTCCAACTGACTGACAGTTGGCCGATAACCGAATAAAATTTAACGTGAACACTTGTTATCGCCAAAAGACAAAGAATTTGCTGGATTCGGCGATGTCGTTACCACAACGTAGAAGGGTATTGCACAAATAAAATGGCGCGATGGAACGAGGCACCGTCACGGAGCCGCCGTCGGTTAATGACCTAAATTGGCTTCGTTGGTCCACAGAAAAACCGCGCGGATCATGAACGAGCCAACCTGTCGGCGCCGTAATTAATTTCGTTAGATACGACATAAAGTATTTCATATATCGTAGCTTGCCAAAAACATAAAAATAAAAATTATCTTAGTGAGATCCGGGGCTTCCATGGGCTTAAATTTTTTAATGGCAAGTACCCACGTACTTACATTTTAGCAATATTATCTAATCTTCTCTTTATACAATATAGTTTATTTGCCCCATTATCGCGTGGAAATAAATATATCATTGTTAGTTTTTTCATGCACCAGATGTTTCCATGAAAGATACTTTTAGATGGCCAAGCTCCATCCGCTTACATAACGAGGTTCTCTTGAAATTCCAATTATTGCAGCAGTAGGTCGCGAACTTGGGACTGCTTGATAAATTGTAAAAATAAGTCACAAATGAGGTACCAAAGGCCGGCTAGGTAAAATTATTTTGCTAAATTTAAATAAATTGTTATGTACGTATTTTAATGCGAAATTTAAGTTTCTCGAAACTATTGTACTCATTTAGTCCGTGTAACAATCACATTCATAATTACAACATGGATTTTCATTTATAGTATGCAGAATTGATCATCCTCGCTAAATGGTCGGCCGGTGATTGCGTCACTTCGTCTATAGAATTGTCGATAACCAGTGATTTATTGATTGACAACTGGCCACCAAGCCGTGGCGGCGTCGAGGAAACGTCCGTAGCCCGTCCTGCTTTATGAGTTATTGAATAGTGCTAATAATGCTAATATGTCTTTAAATATACGGATAATGAGCAGTTAACAGCAGCGAAAGAAATTACTTGTCAGGGCTATTAATAAGAAATGATGTATACTTTATTTACTTTCCATCTTTTTAAAGCACAGTAAATAGAAAATTAACATCAGTTAACCCATTTGTACGCCTTGCAAAAGATTTTGTTAATATATCATTTTGATGACTTATACTTTTGTTTTTTATTTTATTGTACAGTAGAATTATACAAATTACATTTGCAAAATTGCTCTGGTTGCATAAGTTGCGCAGCTTATTTTTCGTCTTGCATTGCTGCCAACTATTATACAACCACCCCTACCGCCAGCTGGGGAGAAAATTGCAGATTTAATATCTTACTACCCGCGACGCTCTTTGTCGCAATGTACATTTAAATACAGTAGAACTTTAATAAGTAGGTACAAGTTCAACAAAATTTATAAAAAAGAGTTCATATGAAGAGAAACGACTTGATTTTTTAAAGGAAATATTCGATTTCTAGAGTTTTTGCTTTATTCTGAAACTAGAAATAATAATAAATAAATAATGTACTTAACATTAAAGATATGAAATTAATTTAAGTATCTACAACTAGAGGCTTAGGTTATTTACGGTTTAAACATATTTCACCCTCTGTCTCACGGGAAAATACCCGTGCGTGTAAAAAATGGGTCTCAATCCCTTGTACATTCATTTATACGACTTAATTCCACATCGAGGGGCTCGTCGGGTACGATGAGGTCGTAAAGCGTGGAAAGTGGCGATGGCGTGTAATTTGGCGTGCGAATGCGACCATCTATTTGCATGTTATCTGCCGCTGCCGGCGCCACCCGGCACCGCGCCGATAACGACCCCAGCCGGCAACCGGCGCGCTCATTACACCTAGCTTGCATATTTGTGTTTGTTATACCCAAATTGTTTTGAGTTACAACTTTTAAACCGTTTTAATGGATTCCCTCAAATGTATACAGTGCAAAATATTATTTTGTCTGGGTTTTTCCGGTTCGTCTGATTAAAGTTATCGTTATATATAATCATGTCAAAATTTTCCCTATAAAACGTGTCGTTTAAATGCTGATATAAGTACATGCTATTTATATTCGATCCAGACTTTAAACTAAAAGGTCGTAAATTATTCTGCTATAACGTACGCGTATTCATAACACTCTTCGCCATTTGCATTCCTGGCGAGGAAGCGGCACTGAGGCCTCCGTGTACAATTTCCGTAAAACTTCCAAGGTGATGCCGAATCAGCCTCGCGTTTGGCAAGCGGCCAGCTGCGAAGTATGGGTAAACATTATCCGGAATGGGCACTCGTTCGCTGTTTTATGTCAGACACAGTTAATACAAAGAGATGCCTACGCTTAACAGAGCCTGTCATGCCATTACTTGCCTCGCCGTCTGTTTAGACCCAGTATTTAGTATAATATCCTGCATTCCGATCTATGCGATGATGTTCGGCTAAAATTGAATCTAGCGGTTCAAGTTCGATTTTAGCCTATGGGGTGATAAAAGATGCAATAAAACATAGCGAACTTAGCGTTCATATGTTTGGAGGTATTTACTAAAAGTTTCACAGTAAACGCCTGTATGACGAGTAATTGTAATAAGTCAATGCTGCTTGCGCAACCGCAGATTGGGAGCACGCGAAGGTCGATCTCGATCGTGTAATACAGCAATCAGCGCGATTACTGCAGATTTAGCTCTCCAAACAACGCTCACCACTTAATTACATCCTTTCGAACGCCCTGTTTGTATTTATTAGCTTGCCAATCATAGGCCAGTCACTAGAATGTCGAAACGGACAATTATAAAAACAACGTAATATACTGTAAATAGGTATTGCAATTCCAATATTGATTCTTGTCTGATCTAATCTGCCATCTTACAATCTTGTTTATTTATTAAAGACAAAAATCTCCCGCCTTCTCTTTTATCGTCTTAACAATTCATATGTCGATGTCTACATGTATGTACATAGTCTTTTTTCATTTTCTATGTGTAACATAACATATTGTAATCTTGTCATGTGGTAGCTTCTTATTGAAAGCTTATAACGATAGCATTATGTTGTTAAAATTGGCATTATCTATTGTAATCCACTATTATCCCTGCTAAACGTTATCTTAGTTGTGTGTCATAAAAAGTAATTCAGTTCTTGTCCGCAATTTTATTATTACTTACGTTTCGTTCTTATTTTTTCTTTGATAACCTAAAAATACCACGACATCAAACAGATAAGACAACAGTGTTTTAACGATCTATTATTATTTAAGTTACACTACTACAACTACTACTAAATAATGTTTTTAACAAGTTTTAAGGTCATAAAGATTTCTCTGGGGACCTCCAATCCTATGTATAATAGTATAAGTATCCAGTATATCACTGTTATCTGGCTTTTACTTATATATACTTGTTACTACTTTACTACTTGTATTACTAAATAATGTAATTGTACGAAACAAGTACTTCGTTATTCCTAAAATAAAATATACCTACAGATATCCTATCAGTTTATAACGTGAGTCGGCTTAGCAATATTGCCTGCTATCTCCATAAAATTGCTGAAATGGAAAGCGAGTCGTAAAAACCACGATTGCACTTAGTCGGCTTCATAAAGCTGGTTAATCCCCCCACTGCGTTCGGTCACATGCTCGTTGGAGTCAATTTCAGAAATGAATTATAGGATTTCTAGATATCTACTATAAATTTCTGGAGCTAACTCGTCTCGGTGGACGTTTTACAAATGTAGTTGCATTGCACAAAGATTCATTATGTTATGTAAGGCACAATGTATTAGGAGAGACACTTACATATCTAATAGTTTATATTATCCGGACATATCCACCGTTTTAAAGGTAAATTGAACGCAATCGCGTATAACAAAAAAATTGAAGGCATTTCATGCGATTCATCCAATTTGCAGCTCTTAATTCATAATAAAGTGGGATCAAAATTGTAAACGACATCGTGGCACTGGCCGTGCACGTGGCGCGGCTCCGCCGGTCCCGCCGGATTACCCGGCTGATGAATTTCCGTAACAAGATTTGTTGCGCTGTTGGCTTAAGCGTGAACGGATTTGCTACGGGAACGTATTTATATGTAACCAAGTGCAGTGTAGCGGATCAGTGAATAAGTTTATTACAAACAACTCTAAATTTACTTTCAAAACGATATTTCACAACAAATATGAATTATTGAGTAGACGTTATTAGGTATAAGCGTTAATTTCAATGACGATTGTAAAGTTTAATGACTGATACAAATTAAAAAAAATTAAGGGCATCACATTACGAATAACGAACGACGAAGGCTATTTTGAAATCATTTTAGGGTCCCGGCTTATCTTAATGTCTCTAACAATCATTTTTGTTTTCAGGGTAACGACATCAGCCGATATGAGAGTGATCCGCGTCCCCGCGCCGGACCGCAGACCCGACGACGTTGATGCCAAACTAATCGCTCCAACGCTTTACTTATCTACGTAGATAGGAGTTTGAATGTTTCGTGCTTCCTTTAACCCGAATCGGTTCATTTACACGTGCGTTGTAGCGACACACATGTGAAGTGAAGTGGCAGTGAAGTGCGAGTGTTGTAGTGTCGAGTGAACCGCCGCGAACCGGTTCGCACCGGTTTGGACGGGCGCGCGGTCGCGCTAGTGCGGGCGGCTCGGGCCCGATGTTGGCGGCGTCATGGAGTTCATGACGACGACGAAGAAGAAGCGATACAAGTTCGAGGTGCAGGTGGTGCTCGAGGAGCTGACGGAGGTGCCGTTCGTCTCCGCGGTGCTATTCGCCAAGGTGCGCCTGCGCGACGGCGGCAACTTCCAGGACCACTCGAGCAGGTCGGTTCATATTCATATTCTGATTGTTGCTCAATATTTCGATTCCGTGTGTGTGGTATTAAATATGGATTTAAGGAACTAGTATACAGTTTACAAATAATCAAAACAAATTACGATATAAGTACAACCATTTCTATTAAAATATGTATTTTTAACATGCGATTTCTTGTACTAGTCAATTACTTGACTTTGTCAAACATGTTCTAAAATTCCTCGTCTCTATTTTTCATTACCTACCTTATAATAACAAATACTCGTAAACTTATTTTTTGTGACGTGTCCTAGTTTGTACTGTTTTTATATTTTATTGCGTTCTAAATTCCACAAAAGCTTGTTATTTGCGACTGTGAATTTAAAGTTTTTGTTCTCCGCTCATGCGGAAGCTAGGGACACAAAGCTGAACGGAGACGGCTTTAATGTCACGTTCGTGTTTCCTGCTGGAATTCTTCGCTGTAGAATTTGTATCAATTGTCATGTTGGTATTTTTATATACTGCATGGACATTCTTCACGGATTCATGCACAGTAACTGTTAAGTTTATTTCATCTGCGTCAGTCAACCTGCCATCTCTTGTGGGTTGTACATTTTTCATAACGATGCAGTTTAAGCTCTAACATAAGTAAGATCGCAATCTTAACTATGTATTGAATTTGTTTGTTTCAATGATTCATTTGTTGTACACATATTGAGATGTTTCGTTTTTATTAATTTTGCTAATAAATAATCAAATTGTACCATCACCTTAGTACGAGTTTTTTATATTTCCTCAAAATGATCACCGTTTACGTGCTTATATTATACCCATTATACATCATTGTATAGGGGAAGCATAAACGTTAATCGTTTTAAAGAAATTTACTAAAGGCTTACAACATAATAGGAATGAAGTAGGTAGGTAGTAGTATCTTCGGCATCCGGTAGTCGAAAATAAACGTGCCCGACCAAATAAATTTTGTCAGGGACACAAAAACGATATTTCTTCTCATTGTCTTAATCGCTCGCCGTCACGGTGGCTCGAACACGAGGTCGCAAACTTCAAGTTTAATTCACCAGTTTCAACCAATTTTACATCAAGATAAACTTATTTGTTAGTATATAGTTGTTTTAGGAAAACAGAAATTTTATACCAAATTTCTGATTTATGAAAACTATGCTGATTTAATTGCAACGATACTTACAAATATATTTCATTTGTAGTACGTATCTTGCGACACTATCTACCAATTACAATTAATAGATTTATATTCTAGAAAGAAAGAGGTATGGAGTACATTTCAAATTCGTTTCAATACTCAAATTGTTCCGGAAATCTTAAAAGACAGATTAATCGCTATGTTTATTTGACACGGATCGCGGAGATGAAAAGGTTGTCATAAAGGAAGCGATGTCGCGTCCAGGGATCAAAGCACGCTGGTAGGGTTGGCGTCAAACCGAGGCGACCCTGATTGTAGTCAAACGAAAAGGAAATTTGCTGTCATTAGTTATGACAAACTTTATTTCTTTAGATATCTTTATGAATGAGTTAATGTGCACGACCACATCACAACAGTTGTAACTATCGAAAAAAGGCTATATTTTAGAAAATATTTTGGATGTCTGCACTAATTTTATTTCCATTACTGAACACTGATCTCGCTGGAACCTGGAAGCTACTCAAATACGCTACACAAATTCGATTTGTTGGAGAAATCTATTGGCTACATAGGGTAACGACATTTGCTCCTATCATAACGTAATTAACTAAACATAAATAATAGAAAAGATTTTTAAAATAGAATAGACGTGAAACTTCTTTAGAATCGTTGTGATTTGCGACACGATGAAACGGAAATGCGTTACGATAGATGAAGCGTTACGATAGCAGTTATCAACGGTACAACTAGATGTAACCACAAATCATTTTAACGGGTTTTCTTCGTAGCTTGTATAATATTCTCACTTTTGGTATAAAAAACAAGAATATTGGCTAATCGATTTTTATTATAATTATTGTTTTTTGAAGTGGTTTATTTCAGACATGTTAGTGTACTATGTACATGTAACAACTAAATCATGTCTGTCATGCGGCAGTGGTGTAACTTGCGTAACCCCTCGTTCCGCGGCCGCGCCTTCGGTGGAAAATATGCTCATATGAACTTTCCTCAAAGCGACTCTGTTAATTGGGTCGGCTTGACGCGACCGGCTGCCGAGAAAGCAGTAGGAGTGGCACCGGCATTCAATGTCGAGCTAACAATGTAGTATGTTATCGACCACGTATTGGTTAGAGCTTATAGGTTGACAAATTAAAATAATAATACATGTACACAATACTACAAAAAATAATCAAACTGGAATCTGAAAACTAAGATAAATTCTCGAAATTGTATTATACAATTTAGCAGTAAGTAATGGAAACCTAAAATGAATAAGAGTATTTCTACTTCGTTAGTTCACGCCTTTGTGCTCGTTGTCTGCACAAGATCACAAAGCCAAGTTCGATGTGGTGAAATGAAAGAATTGAATGCACTAAGTAATTTTGCTTTATTATCATATTTTGCTCGTTGACTTCGTTTATACAAAAGATAACGAACATGATGAGTAATTAACTGCCAACGGACAGGCGCAAAGATTAGATCTCGCGCAGTCATTTACATCGTCAATCATGTTACGGCTACGCCCTCGTGTCAGGTTCGATTCGGTGCCTGCGATCGTGCCGATTCCGTCGATATAATATCTATGTCAAAATTACATCTCACCTGATATATTACCTGATGATATACCGTGTTTTGTTCTGTAGGTCTTTCAACAAAACAACACACGGTGCGGTCAGGTTTTAAATAGATGACCAGTAGTCTATCGTTCTTTAGAGAGCATGTTAGACTGTGCTGATTATTATCATTGGATTACAATTGTTGTTTAAGAAGGTAAAAAAGTTTAAGTCAAATACTTACGCATAAGTAAAAACAGTTTTGGATTACACTGATTCAGTTTGAATATAATCACCTGTGCATATTGAACTGAATCGTGAAAACCGGCCAAGTCAGCTGATTTTAGCTGCTGCTGTCGTGCGATTCGCGCTCATCAATCTCAATGGAACACGCCGAAGTATCCGAGGCGGACCCTCGGCAGCATGAGCCGCGTCCAGATGGGATGTGGGTAGTTAGCGGGAGGGGCGCGCTGGAATGCGGAGGCGTCCGGTCGCACTCGGCGTTGCGTAAGCCATTGCGGACTGCCTCAACAATGAACAGGAATGCCCGAATTGTTGATGCTCCTGACCTTGCCTCAAATATATTAAAAACAACAGGCATGTTAAACACTCGTACGAACCTTTAAAAGTACCAATTTTAAATTTATTGCAACTAATAAATTTAAAATATATGGTTAGCCCAGTCTCTTTATACGGGTATAGCTGTAGAAAAAACCTAAGTGATTATGTCTAGGCGTTCCACCTGAGTCGCAAAGGTTACAATTTGAATATATTTTCATGCATCAACGTTTCTATATAGTATTCGATGTGTGCAGCTCGCGACCTTCTCAAAGCGTGACCACGTGTGCACGACTTGCCCTTGACCCCTCTGGGGTCAAGTCCTCCCATTTGACAGGCACTGTATTAGTATATCTACGGCGAAACATTTCTCTGCTTTATTTTCCACACTAACTCGTACCTAAGACGTGTTCCCTTTTGTTTGAACACTTCTATCCGTACTTTTACAGGATAAATGCTTTTTACTGTGTAACGCAGCCGCGTTACCTTCAGGTTCTTAAAATGTAGCAACTATATTATAATGGACAATTCGAATAGGTATTAAATAGAGACAGATTTCTTTTGCCTGATGATGAGAAGAAATCATGTAACACACTTAAGTTGCAGCTACTCGTCTCCTTTAGAATGAAATGATTCAACGGGCATATCATATAAATTTAAGGAACGAAAAAAGGAAATGTCTGGTGTTTTACAACGGCGATCTATAACGGGCAAATCTCCCTCTAAAATAAAATTCGAACACAACATCCTGCTGTTAATTTTAGGTCAGCAACAAACGTTTACGGACGCTCGTGTGTATCGCGCGCCGTGACACTTTACGAGAGTGTAGTTGCCGCTGTGATAGTTTAACTGTTGTTTTTAAATTCCCTCAGTTTTATAACTTACCCTCTGTCCATTTCGTACAGAAATGCCTTAAATCCATATAATCTTTTATTCCATGCATCATTTTTTATTTGCAATATTACATTTTGTATTTTCTAAATTGGTCGGGCGATTTACTTCGTTTATTACCATTTGTTTATTACTTTTTATTAGTAACCGACCGAAACTTGTTTAACAGCCAAAACCTTATGAAAATGTATGAAATTCCCTGAAAATTAACGATTTACTAACGTATATGTGTATATGGACTACTTAACTCTGACTCTAATTAATGTTTTTCGGTTCAATGCACCCTGCATAAAATAATATAGTTATTATAGATTTTTATCCGAAATAGAATCTTCAGCTGAAACCTATTTCTTGGCCAAAATCGTAACTCGGTCGGTCATAAAATTTTATTAGTTTTTTTTTAAAGGAACAGTATAAAGATATCATAATAATATCAAATCCCTACGTTGGTTTTATTAACCATCTCGACTCCCAATTTTGTTCTTTAGTTGACTCTAAATTAAACCATTTCTTTATACACATACCTACACAGGTATTGTATATGAAGGATTTAAAAGGTACAGGGGCAGAATAGTCACGATCGGATTTTTGTTAAGGGATTGGGAGCAACAACGTTGTCAGTACAATTTGATTAAGTCTGAGCTGGTTATCCCTTCAGACTACTAGTATGAAGCCAATAATTCTGTTCCGTTGTAAAATTTAATATTCCTGTACTTTTCGTTTCCGTCCTTGTGTACCAAATTACGCTTCTAAAAGTATTGTTAGTAAATTCCTCCTAATGGAGATTCTTTAATAGGATAACCACATGTGTTATATCTAGTTGCGAGCAATTAAAATTACATAATGACTGCCAATTAAAATCCATATCGTATATGCTCAGTGTCGGGAACAAAGTTGAGTGTTTCTATTTCTGGCTGGCTATTTTTGCATCGCATCCCTTTGTTGTTTACAATTCGTATGTTCCCAGTAATTCTTGTTGCTTATTGTTTTGGAATGTAACGCTTCCTTGTTTTGATAAATATTTCTGAGTAAAGCACTGCTTACAAAACAAGTTTATCACTCGAGTACTAAAGTTTCGCCTTACCTGAAAACTTTTTGAATATTCTCTTCATCAAAATTGATTTAAGTTCATGCACAGCTGAAAGTTGTCAAGCGATTGTCGAAGTTAGACTTGTTCGGTGAACATTGTTGGCACGCGGATGAGCTTGTCGCCGGAATCACGTCGCCAAGTGCACTTGACAATAACAACTAAGTTTAACTTTGACCTCGATGTCATGAACCATCTATAATTTTTATCGAACTGTAGGTGTAGATAGATGCGGACTCATCGAGCAAGTTGGCCAGGGCCGCGCCCGCAGTGCAGCATGCCGGGAGCGTCCATGGCGTCCTGCCAAACACCATAGACACCTTGGAACTTTTGCGATGGGATTTTTAAAAGAATGTTTCATTGTTTGCGTGTTGAATTTATGTTTGGTAGGTCGGCTCAATTCGCAGCGAGGTGAAATATGGTCCAGGTCTCCTATACAATACAATGTCCCTTATACGAAATATCCTTCGAATCTAATTTACATACATAATAATTATACACCTATTGTTTAGTAACATGAATTAAAGTTAATAAATGTTGTATTATTTGAATAAGAGATGGAGAGTAATACTTTACACTAAACCAGTACATGAAAATCTCATGAAAATAGTGCCTATAACTATATTAACAACAAGTTTGTGACGCCCTAGTACGGTTTGATAAATTACCGGGAATTGCGGAACAAAAAGTTTTCGGTCTCCTAGTTCTTCAGCCACAGACGAGACCTGAGGTTCAAAGATTGATGATTCACTTCCATTGTGATCGTCTCCGCAGTATAATTGTTCAGGTTCACTGATCTCTTACGTCGTCTACAAACGGCCATTTTACAATTAGTACGTACAGCCAATTACCGTCCGGAGGCAACGGTTGGTAATTAGTGGCAAGAATCGGCCTCAACAAGAGCAGTTTAATCTAAGCTGTAGTTCGTAGTTAAACGTCTGGGTACAGTTTGAGAAATTGTTGCGATAAATAGGAGAATTTGGTAATAGAAGCATGATTATGTATAAACAGAGGTTAGGAACCGAAAACTGTTATAGATTTAATTAAATTAGATTTTTACTTAATTCTTTTTGAACGTCAATATACTATTCAACGAAATACCTTTTCACGAGGTATTTCGTTGAGGAGATAAGCGGGGAGCATCTCTTCATAGAACCCAATACTTTCTGAGATTAGAAGAATCTCAGTCCCTCAGGGTACACTCTGGTATCCACAAAAGAAGTAGTAGTGTTCTTTAGTAAGCCTAGAAACATAAAAAAGATGTTGTACCTACATTGAAATTCCGCTACGAGTCGCTAGAACAGGCTGACAACTAGCTCCAATTAGATTCGCGTCGTCCCCGCAGTCTAGGGATTATAGGCGTTCGATCACAGATTAAATAATAGTTACCCAGTATGCCCGCTCGCGACGTGACGGATGATCAGGAAGCGGGAGCAGAGACGTGGTATCGCAAGATTAACGACCCGCTTCTATTGTTCCTGTCTCCGCCACGTTACAGACGATCACACAAACATAATTGATTTGTGTGTGTACGAATGTTTACGACGCGATGCTTTGATCTCTGCGCTATGCCAAGTTGAATGAATTTGAGTAATGTTGCTTGTTGGTCCTTGTTTATTGTTTACTTTGTTTTACCCGATTACGCCAGAATAAAGGTAAAATATCACCTTTCTTTTTCCTTGTTGGTAAATCACCCAGCGCATTTTTGTTTGTTAGTCTTTTCTATGTTCATTCTTCTGTAGGCTCTACAGCACAAGTGCTTAACGGATTTTTATATATATTGGATTGCCGTTAGATTCGTGTTAATTGTGTGTGATATAGGCTCTTGAACTAGAATATTCATAATTCTTAATAGTAATGGTAATCGTATGGCGTTTGCAATTAGAAAAGAAAAGAGGAGGGGGAACCGTATAATGAAATGAAATGAAATGAAATATCTTTATTACAGCGGTGGCACTTACAAATTGTCAATTACAATTTTTTTCTTACTCTACCACCGGATCGGAACACGACCTCAACTGAGAAGATTCGACAAGAAACTCAGTGGGTTTGTCTTTTTTCCTTGTATATTTTTTTATATACATAGTATAGTTGTTTTTATTCATGGCATAATACTGGTTTTTAATTTTTCAGTTAATTTTATTTAAGCATTTGGTCATTTATAACTTTAATTTAATGGTAAATGGTATGTAGCTATAAGTACTCTTTGTGATGTATTTCAAATTGGTACTACATTTGACAGGTATGATAAGAGCCTCTAGAGAAAAAGAAATCTCAATTGCATCTAGCGGTCGTATCGCATTTCCCACACATAGTTTTACCTTTCCCCAGCAAATTGCTAACATTAATTTTCAAACCCATAGGAATAATCAAGGTCTCTAAGCTACAGTGTGTATTTAAATATAAGTAATCAAACGATATCGTCCATCTGTCATAATTGTCACTTTAATTTTATTTCAAAGTTATTTGTCGGGAATCGGGATCTAATAAAAACATTTTATTTTATTAATTTTAGACATATTGGCTTCCTGAGCTTACGAGTATTATGTACGTTCCAATTTCAGAGCTACAGATGTTATTTCGTAAAGAGGACGAGGGGTTCAATTGTAACGTGGGGAAATGATTTATGTAGTGACGAGGTGTCGACATCATTATTTGTATAGAGCTCGGTACGACATCACAAAGGGTGGTGCCTCTTGTTGTCAAGGTGTGAGTGACATATATACCCCGCTCGTAATTCAACGCTTGTTACCGTCATCAACCAGAGTGATATGGAATGAATTGTGAAAACTTTTAACACACCTTTGGAAAACTGTTTTTCATACTTACACTTTTAGATTTGATTGAAGGATATTAATATAAATTGTAATCTCTTTCATTTCATTCCGTTGTCGCATCTCTATCACCTAGAATGTCTATGGATTTTTAAATTATAAATCTAGCAAATGATCATGCAGTTTATGGTCACAAACATGGATATCTGTTATCAACAAAGTTGAAATGCCTCGGATTTGTATGTCTCCCTTACCAACCTATTCAGACAAGAACACAACAACGCGAAACACTTGAGTTATAAGGCAGAATTTGTGATGCAATGATGCCGTCGGAATTTAACTACGAGGAATTCGATCACCAAATAGTAGTTGTTTTATTGCGACGACGCCACAAATACATCAATATCCTAGTAATAGTAGTAAGTTGTATGTGCTACATTAAAAGGTGTGACATGGCAGACATACTTTAATTACCCGTTTTTTCTTAGATCTTAGACTAATTCAGCAACTATGCCTATTAGCTGCTCGGATCACGTAACGTCGATTGTTCTCAGTGAACATATCCCATTAATACTGAACTTCGACTTCTTGCCTACTCGCAGTACATGTGTCATGTCACCTTTAACACTAGAAGCTGAGCAGTAACGTGACCCCGATGAAGTTGGCCGGCGCGGTCGCACGCGGTCGCACGCGGTCGCACGCGGGCGGCGGGCGGAATGTAACGTTTGATTTCTACCTTTGACCCGCTCCGGTTTCCCATTAAAACCGTCTCCCTGCTTTCTACGTACCAACAAACGCATTTCTTTTCGCTCCCTTTCAATTCCGAACAAAGGGCACGTTTTTAGCGCGCGGCGATTTTAAAAGGACGAGGAAATGCGAAATGCTTGTTTTGTTCCCGTTTTGGCGCAATAATTTCAAGTACAAAAGTGACTAGCTCAAAATATTAAGATTTGCTGATCCTTTTGCTTGCTGCTTCACAATCCAATCCTATCAATTGTTATTTTAACCCTATAATCGTATATTTCGTGCGTTCATAAATGTCTTTCCAGTGTGTAAAAGCCCTCCGTTAATAGTGGTTATTGATAACATCGTTAAATCTTTAACCCCAGTCAGAATCTACTACAGAAACGTTTTGTATTCTACAGTACGCAATACTGTGTAGAATTAACAAGCCACTATCGGCTAGATCACTAGAGGATTTTAGAGATACCTCCTTCGACCCGTTGCTCCATTTTCTTTATAAAACCCGTCGCCTTACTTTTTACTTGACAACAAACGTTTTTCTTGTTCTTCCGAACAAAGACCCCATTTTAGCGCAGTGTCTGCTGAAACAAGGACGGGGAAATGGGAAATGTCCATTACGTTAACTTTTCCTTTTTACAAATTGTGTTATTTGTATTATTTTCAACTCTAACTCTAAACATAATTATTAAACAGTAGCTTTGCTGTGACTTGTAATTAGAATTGTTAATTTGTTATAAGCGTTATCATAACATTTTTACTAACATATGTCATAAATAGCTTTGATTTGCATGATCTTTAAAATTGATTGTATACATTTTATTCGTATCATTGATACGACATACAAATATGCCGAAACATGGTCGAAGAAGCCAGTAATCGTCACGTTACAAGACGTATTGAAGTCCATTACATACGTAATGTGCCAACACAGCTACTTGACGAGACACACGAGACAACAAAAAATCAGGCGGCAGTGAAGCCGGCGACAGCGCCTAGTATGTCATAACTGAACGGCCGGCGCGCACGCAATTAGCGCATTAATTACCAATTAACATGATTAAGTAAGACGCGGACGCGTTCTCTCGTGAAAAGTGAAATTTTTCTTTCTCATTGTCCGCGCATTGCCCGCTCCATTATTACAGCGACACTAGCCTTTTCACTGGCGATTCCCAATACGTATAAATTCTAGCTCTCCACTCGCTACTACGACATATATAATTATGAAATAGGTATGTTTACGATCAGCTTTGTCACCTGCTTTGTCCACCTGCAATATAACGCAATTAGCAAATGTGTTCGCACGTCACCTGTGACTATGTAACCTCAAATAAGACAAGAAATGAAAGTAGCTTATAAAATAAATTACTTCTTTATCGAAAATTTATTTGTAAGTTATTTTACTTATCTTACCGTTATAATAACCTATAAATCAAAATATAATTGTACCCTAAAAATATATAGTAGTCACAAATCCCCAAAACATCAAACAATACACTGTTCAGATAAGCGTAGCTGATTAAAATTGAAAAATTAATGAAATCAGTCCAGCACCTGCTGTGGATCCAGACATTATCTCTGACATTATAACAAAGTCCAGCCATTTATTACATTGATCTGATAGCAGCCGTGACCTTGTACAGTAATGTTGGACATTATGATAGTCCAATTTTTACATAATGAAAGATACCGCTAAAATATTTCCAACGAAAGCGTTATCAAAATATTAATTTACTTATTATATAAACAAAAACCCAAACTCCATTATTGTAGGATTTGCTTTTCCCTTTTCGGTTAATTACGTTTAAGCCTTTGGGAGTTATACTTTCATAATACCTAATTTATTTAATTAAACGATTTTAGATTTGGCGTCAAAAAGACACATAAATATAATAATATGTTTTGTAATGGTCTACTTACTAGTATAATTTTAATATGCATATCGGTACGGTAAAGAAATATGCCCATTCCACTACATTTGAGACGAATCCAATGTTATGTGATAGGATCTACCGTGCCGTTTGGGCTGTACAGCGTGCCAAGGAAATAGACACGTTTTGCATACATACTAACATACGCTTGAAATCATCACCCTCCTTTTGACATATTCGGGGAGTGATGAACAAGCCGACACACGTAATAGGACCACATGTATAGCATGTAAGTTTTATCGCTGTAACATTGTTCGAAGTCTTAAGCGTACGTGTAATTCACCAATAATTTCGTGACCCTTGCACGCAACACGTGAATACGTTATTATGCCTCATACACGCTTCTAATTAGACACGAATTAACTATTTGAAGTAATTGTATAGACGGGCAGTTTGCTTCGCAAATAGAATTTATGCTAATTCGGCCCGGCCGGCGTTATTACGTCTAATTTTACTTGGAACATTCCAATTATCCACTCCATAGGTCTCTCGTTGTTTTGATTGTATTGTAGTCGTTGTATAAATTTGGAGGATTCTTTGCTAAACAAAAACAAAATGGTTATTTATGTACACTTGTAAGAAGTTATACTTCTTTGGCGTTACAAGATAAAAATCTTGTTGAGATAAACATTTTATCCTTCGCGTTATCCTATGTTTGTAGAGAAAACGACACCAATAATAAAAAAAGACATTTAATACATCGAAAGAAAGTTACACATTAAATTATTTAGTTTAATAAATTTTATTTAAAGAAGATGAAAAAATTATTTGTACATATTACGACTTTACGTATAAAGGATAACTTATGTATACTTTTTTTTAGGAATTCAATAAAAAACTTAATTATCTTACAATTGAAAACCCTTGCTAATGGTCAACGGCTTGCTTCGTAACTAAATCCGCGCTGTAAATCCGTACAAACGCCCCCATTCTAATGATATCTTACGCGAAATCGGAGAACTTACCATTTGGTTTTCACCTGATGGTTGTGTTTCATATCATATCACATTCGCTGGTGGCGGAACCCTTTGAACGGATACGAGTATACAGGCAGGGTTACATCTATGGCTGCTACTAATATGCAGTTAGCAACTGTACCTGTAGGTAAGCGGTACAAATTGTAGGCATAGGTTTTGTCGTGCATGAGTACATGACTCATATGACTCGAGCTGACTTATCACATTTATAGCTATCAAGTATTCAAAGTCCTAAAAGGCAAGCAATTCGCTGCTTTGCATTTATAATAATATAACACAAAAAAGCTAAAGGAGAGTTAGGTAAAAAATAAACAATAGTTTTATGATTTACAGTTTAGTGTTTATGATTGAATGAATGAAGTTAAAATAATACAAAATTAAAAGGTAAGTAACCACATTATAGTTATAAAAGGTAAAGCATGTCTTTAACTTATAGTTGATGAATTTTGAACTACAGTGATTTAATAAAATTAAAATGGTTGGCATAAAATACCTAAGAATAAGATTGCATTGCTTGAGCATGTAAAATACAGATTTCGCTCTGTCGATGTATGAATCGAGTTATCTGAATTGATTTCTTTTTATTCACTTTGCGCCTCACAAAGTAAGTAATTGTGTACATACATCATCCCCTCATGATGTATTGACTCTATAAAGAGATTCAGAATCCGTGTGGGAAAAACTTCGCGAAGTAATTTACCGTATGCAGTTTTTATACGCATCCGTAATGTGGGTAATTAGTATTTGCATTTTCTCGTGGCGTTGATTTAATAATACGTGCTATTACGTTATTTTGATGTATCGTGTAATTTTAAGACGTTTATTCTTTAGACAACATTAATTGCATAACATGATAGACATCAACAGTCAACTTTACTTTAATGACAGTGTCATTGTTTATATAAGATAGAAGCCGGTAACATCTCACCGTTAATTCTCATAAAGTTAATTCTAGTATTGATCCCGTGTTATTTATAAATTCAGGCGTTAAAAAAAGGAAAATAATGTTTAATACGGTATTGTTGGAACTTCGATGTAAATAATAAGTAGACAATGACGAACCGCGTGGCAGAATGGTCATCATACTGGTCTGACACGCAGTGGGTTCCGGGTTCGATACCCAGCCAGACAAATATCGGAATGATAAAGCCAGCCAGATATACGAGGTCGTATGTTCTAGGTCTGTGTGTTTGTGTATTCGTCGTTGTGTATGTCCATGGCACTCCTGACACGAGAAAATCCTAGTGTAGGTTAGGTTAGAGTGTAAAAAGCGTTATTTAATGCGTTTAACTTGCATTTTTGTTGTGAAATATGTAACAACTTGCAATAAGCTGCGACGCTGTCACGGTAACCGAGGGTCCGTCACGCTGTGGGCAGGTCACCGTGTCAGTGGCTGGTGCGGTTTAGTGGTAGGCCGCCGAATCACGACTAGTTACAACATAAATTACATTATGTATACACTAGTGATGTATTTCGTAGTTGATAAATCTTATGTACAGCTCAGTTAATAAAGTTTAAAGTGCGTGCAGAAGGAATTGGTTTATTTTGTTGAGTAATTATTTGACCATGTTGTTATCGGTACGTAAGAAATGAAGTACAATTTGGTCTAGTTATTCTACCTTTTACAGGTGTACAATTTTTTTTTATCAGACTGAAGTAGCAAACGAGCATGCAGTCCACCTGATGGTAAGTGGTTACTGCCGCCCATGGACATTTGTAAGCAACTTCTTACAGAACAGAGGTTCTATCTTAAGTGTATCACAGATGCGTTGCTACGCCCGAAGACTGACATGGTTGCCTCATATATAAGTGAGCCGGCAACCACACTTTTCCAACAAAACGCAAGAACTGCTTCACGCTAAAAAAGGTGTGGCAGTGGTACCTCCCCGGTCGAACTACACTGGTTCCACCACCTTGCAAGATGTACAGTTTAGTACGGTACAGTCGTCACGGTATTATTGGAATTTTTAATATTAGCATTGTTAGTGTACCTTATTCAAAAGTAAGGTCTTAAAACCTAATATAACAAAACTGTAACAAACAAACAATAATATATTAGGTGTATTGCTCTGATTACTTTCCTACGTGCCGTCGTAGAGACGCCACGCGCGTACAAGCACGTGCCTCGTTACAAAATACACTTAATTGGCGCCTCACACATGTAAATAAATAATATATATAATAAAGAGAAAAGATCATCGTGTCTGTACATCAATATTTGCAAAAAATATTGCCCAGTGGATTGAGAATAAGTACAAATGGTATTTTTTATATTTTTTGCGTATGAATTTGAAATTGCATGAAATCAAAACGACTGAATGTAACTTAGAGATTGAAATGTGTTCGTAGTCAGTATTATGAGGTATCATAATAGTCTATTTTATTAAAATGCTGCTCTTTTTAATCAAAACTTATTATAGGTAATATAATCTACGAAATTACGTCTCTAACGTTATTTTAGGTGGTGTGTGTGGTGCTAAATACAGTGGGTATTTGTTGACGTTATTGATTTTCTCTTATATATATGAGAATTGTCACGTTATTTTCTTTAAACGTGGGTGGAAACAAGGGGCACAGCTGGTAAATAAAGAGACCGAATGGAAAGCAAAGTAAGTTTCAAACAAGTAATATAAGCTATGATTACTCTAACAATTAAAAGCTAACAGCACAACACAAACATGATCGTTGCAGCGATGCGTGGGCGAAGTTGGCTCGTTATGTGTACAGTCGAGTTGCTGAAACTGAAGGTACGTTACCTAGCGTGTACAAACAAACATATGTGTTTTTGTTTGTAGTCGCGCGGCGCTCGGGGACGCGGGCAATTACAGTGAAGCGCCCTGCACTTACGTGAAATGATTAAACAAGAATATTTCCTTAGCTGAAAGTACACCCTCCAGTCTATGGTGAGGTGAATTGTAATAATTATAGGAAGATTATTCACTACTCGGAATTTAATCACGGTGAATATAAACATGCTACTATAGACATCGAGCGTGCCGTAGCAGACAAAATCTATACAATATACATTGTACGAGTACAAGGGCTGTACTTGTATACGGCCCGTGTCTATGCTTAAATATACTTATACAAATACGTTAGTGCATATTGTATTGAAGGATACTATTTTATCTACCACGCGTCTGTCTCGTTCAATATCTGTAAATATAAAGGGAGTTTTAATTAACGAACGAAAGCATATAGTAAATAATAACTACGTAACCAAATGAAAAATATCCACGCTAAAATGCAACTACGCAACTTATCATGTCACATTAAATCACGATGATATACTTATACATACTTATCTACGTTTGATAAAGATCAACGTCCGTCAAGCATACTGGCGTTAATGAATAAGAATATGTCAGCGATAACAACACAATGTAGAGACGAGAGTGCACTGTTCACGGCGCTGACCGATTAGGGCGGGTAATGAATTAAAACACTGACGATGTAGGTCAGGCGGGCGCGCGTGACGGACGTGAGGGTGCGACCAGCGAACAGGTAGCCGATACAATACGAGAGTAGACATTACACGTATATTACCTACGATTATCTTAAATTCTTACAGTTACTGCTCAGTTACGAAATATTCCCTTGGTGTTGTATATTTCGGCGTTGAGCGGATTTTGAAAAATTCCCCTACACCTTGCAGAGAAATTTTGTAGCCTTATAAGATCAGGTGACATACATTTTAACTCTTTGCGGACAAGTGTCGGCAAATAACAGCCCAATTCTTGCGCTGTAGCTGGCGCGGGTGCGGTAGAGGCCACTTAACATCAGATGTGCTGCAAGCTTTTTCTTGCTACTTGTAGACTAGTCTTCGGCTCGTAGCAACGTATATTTATGTTTACTTTTATTTCAATGTAACACGATATTACTTATACGATGTCAATAATTAAATGATAATAGAGCAGTTATTTTCGCTTTTGTCGAAGCGTGACATATTCACATTTTATGATTTATGTACGAGATAACGCGGTGGACTAGATAGATATGAAATTAATATTTACACATACACTGTTCTATGGTGAACTAAAATTAGCCGCAGTGTTAGTAAACTACTACTAGAAACTGATAAAATATAGCAGCTGTAAACCTACCCGTAATATTAAGTGTCTATTCATAAAACTATATTTAAAACTTTATCAAGTGTTCAACAAATGATACTTAAAAACAAAAATGTATAAGACAATATTTGAAAGTCGATTATTTTAACTGAGTATATCGTTTTTATTTTCAGCTATTTTACTAGTTTTTCGAGTAGTGAAATTCTAGTAATTAATACAATGAATTAACTGCCATTTCTCTGGTAAAGTGGCGCGCACATACTTAACATATATTTAAGTGTCTTAAAGATTTTTAATGAGTAAAACAATTTAAAATGTTATTTATCTTCAAAATTCCCAAGCACGATAACGAAGTTACGTAATTCTCGATGGTTCGCTAACCAATTCCGAGGCATTCGACGTTTGCCAAACAAGGAAACGCAAACACAACAGCGGCCTACTCAAATGATTGTTTTTAGTGTGTTGCTTTAATTGCACTCTTATCGTTTGGCATGCTGTTGCCCGAATGTTCTCGATGTTAACTGGCAAATGAATATTTGAGCAAACGTTTCCTATAGTAGGGTACTTCGTCTAACTTGTCTTCGGGGTTCAAAGGGTTCAAGTATATCTGAGAAAGAAATGTCTTCTCTCTTTAATTTATAACGTTTTAGTTTTAAAAGTGCTTATACGCCTAAATGTCCAACCTAAAAATTTTATACTTCACATTAACATTTCGATGAATACGAGAAGTAGGTATTAAAAATATGTAAGACATTAATCTTTTTACTTTAAAATCTTCCATGTCTTAGATATAATTTTGAATTCATTCATAGTTTTCAGAACGGTTTCAGTTTTATTTTTGAGACCGTTCTATTTCTGTACGGTCACTCATCTGTTCATCCACATTCCCGTCTTATTTGATCTGCTATTATTTCGTACGCATTTAAAAATGTACTTTTGATTATTTCAATTTATTTAATCGCCAATCAATTTATGACCAAAAAGTCTAGATGAATCCCTGGTTTATTAACCATCTATATTAACTATCATTCTAAAATAAGTATATTTTTAGGGCAAGAGACCTGTAACGTTAAAACTACTACATCTAGTGCTTTTAATATATTTTTTCTTGGGACAAAATACTTATCAATTTATAATCTTGGCGGTTGTCCGGTTGTCAGTTCCCAAAGTGTCGATATCGACTCTGGTCTAGATTAATAAAAAAATAATCTGAGTAATATACACAATTTTACGGTCACAATGGATGTTTGCAATTTCATAACGAAACAAGTAATGCGAAGTGTATAAGTAGAACTGGAGCAGGGAATCGAGTGCAACGGGAACCGGTCGGCAGCCGCACGACACACGCCGTCGGCCGCGGCGCTCCGACCGGTCTATTCCACTTTGGTGATATAACCTGGGCGGCTTATTAGTGTCTTTCGATCATTTGAAACTTTATCACTAAGGTGATCGCAGATGATTAAAAAAATAATCAAAAATAAGTATCCTTTAATTATCGTTTTTATGGTAAAGTGAAAAACTCGATTTCTTATAATCTTACTAATATTATAAATGCGACAGTTTGGTAGAATGTCACATACATTCACATTCATTCTCTGTTTTATAACTCTTTCACCCAAAAACTACTGGTCGGATTGCCGAATTCATTGCCGTGGTAAACGTGAGCGAAGCGAGCGGAGCCTCGGGAATAATCTAATCTTAGATAAATCATGTGTTTCCGAGCCGATTTATTTAATTACAACCTCTACACCTGTTTCGTAAATAATGGTAAGTTAGTTTTTGCCGATCCAATCCTCATGAAATTAAAGAAAATCCCAAGTGATTAAAATGGAGTGGACCCTCCGACCAGCTTATCGCCCCTTCCACTCTTATTTGGTCCATTCGTGGTGGTATAATGGTGGTGCAGAGATTGTTTTAATTCTGTAAGCAATTATGAGTAACGCGATAGAGCGTTTCTATGTGAATAAAGATAATTCCTCTGGTCCAGGACAGGATAGGAGTTCACAAAGCCGTGCAAAGCAGAGTATATGTTAATCAGTACAGTATTACCACGTTAATGTTATTTGCGAAAATATATCGTGAACTTATTCAAAAACGATTTGTCGAACTTTATTCAACTGATATTCAATTCTCCTTGCCCGCATCGTTTCCAGAGCCTATTAAGATGTGTATATGTGTGTATATTTAGCTTTGCATGTGAGCGGGAAGTACATTAGAGTCGTTGGTTGTTTACGATTTTATTGTGCTAAGAAATTGCTTCCTCATTTACCACTCATATCTTGCCGGCGATGAAAGCCGTGTGATGAAAATGAGTAACGCTTTGATATCTACAATTCCAAACACTAAAAACTATAAAATAAGAGACGATTAGACTAAAACTATAAAATAAGAGACGATTTTCATTACAGACAGTTGCTGTTTTCAAGCGTTGACGTATTTATTTGTACCACGAAAGGCTTTACAATCTTTAAGTTACCTATTTGATACTATGATATCGTCATAAGTACTACAAGTGATTAATATTGTAATAAATACAAATAACAATTGCTAGCAATTGGCATATTTGCCTCATACTATATGACTACAAGTAATAAATTATTTTACGAGGCAGCTCGAACACAGAACACTCGTAATAATTTTCAGCGCCCAACGCTGCACCACAAATCTCCATTGCCTTCTCATTAAACGATCTTAAAAGTTATTTAATTGCCGTTTGTTAAGTCGTTCGTTTTACAACTCAATGAAAGAAGTACGAGTAAGTACCAAATAATCGATTTTTTTTAGAATACTCCAGCTGGTTTAATTTAATGGCTTCATCTGGTCTTCATTTTAAGATTGCATAATTTTGATATTTGATCGATCATATTCTAAGTCCTCTATATATATTTAATAATAAACCTCTATACTGTTATTAAAAACATATTTGTTGCTTTTTTGACCTCGAAAGGCAGCTTTACTAATATTATAAAGCAGTAGAGTTTGTTTGGTTGAACGGGCTAATCCCAGGAACTACTGGTTCGAATTGAAAAAATATT
>DWLI01000276.1:0-24272 GCA_018249915.1 Cecropterus dorantes dorantes
TCGCATCCACAATCTGTATGGTGCAGTCATTATATCGATTTGTCTCCAGAGTACCAGTTGTTATAATACTCAGTGACATTTTTCTCCCACAGACAAAATACTTCAAGAAAGATCTTGTTGCCCAAGTGAACCCACCTAAATACGAAAAATGTGAGGCTATGTCCAAATTGACATAACTCAACGACGCTTCGGTTTTGTATGACTTGAAGCAGAGATACTATCATAAGGTTTAAGCCAGATACCATTTCCGATTATGGTTTATTTTATTTCTCTTTATCTTTTGTTTCTGTGCGTTTATGTTCTTCTTCATCTTCTCATATTTTTTAAATTAATGCCCAACAAAAACTTCTTGTGGTTGGCATATGTAGAAAATGTGACTTATTTATTAATTTGCCTACAACCCTGCTACGGCGTAGCGTTATAGGCAGGATATGACATACAAGCTAATAGGCAATAAGCGTTACATTTTACGGTAGTTTGAACATTTATTTGACTTTACGTGTCCATTGATTGCTCCCTAGTATAATTTATCATTAACTTCGTCAAGTATGTACAAAATGTATAGTTTTAAGGCAATTATCGCTTTTAATTTTTTCAATATAGAAGAGTAACTGTCTTCTATTAAATTATGAAAACAAAGTTTTGGAATTCAAGTATAGACATCTATATCTAATTTATTAACAATAAAAAATTAACTAACATTATTTTGTTACTTTAATTATAACTGTTCGTTTCCTGGTATACAGGTTGCGTTTGAAAAAAGCTTAACGATGCCCATTATTTTTTTATTATCCATTTTACGGTTATGTTTCTCTCTATTCCATGATAATATTTGTTGAAGACAATATGAAGTTCTAAAACAATTATTAAATTAAGAAACAATTTTTAAATTAAGAATGTTATGAAGAAATCGATGATGCTTATTGTATATTTATATGCATAATTAATTAAAGATATTCACATTTTTCAGATAATATTAAAACCGACATTTTTATTTCCACTATCCGTAAATTGACTAAAACACTCATATCCACTAAACTGTCCTAAAATCAACTATTCAGATGATTCATAATTGAGTAGGTATATGCGCCAGTCAAATTAAATTAAACACGTTTTTATTTAAATAAACATCCTGTCCAAGACAATCCAGTCCAGCATTGCATCGGAAAATCGTGCGCAGTGTCACCGGCACGAGCGCTCCCGCTCAAGTGAAAGCTAAGCTTCTGAAAGTGTAGATGCTGCCCCGGCTGGCATCCGCCTAAAATGGGGTGATCGGGCGCGGTGGTGTCGTGTTGCGAGTATAAAAAGGAACGGCACTCCCCGCCGCCGGTCAGAACGGCTCCAAACGTAAGTACGCACGTACGTGCTGCCCCGTGCGTCCAGTGAGTGCATCAACATCGCGAGTGATTCGATAAGTGACACGACCAAGGACGCAACTGATTTACTGAGTGGATTGGATTTTTCGTTTGTGTGCAGTGGTTGCTGTAGCAGTGAGTTCTATATAATTGTTTATTGTTACGGTGATGGATTTGGATAACTTGAAGTGTGCTCATACCTGAAATCAGATTTCATAATTACTTATTCAAGTTCGATTATCATTACACCTGTGTAAATACATCACTTTAAAATTAATGTACACAAGTGAAAGAATTGAATTTAATATTAAGTAAAATAAAAGATTAATTTCATGATGCACAAGCATTGCAGTATCTAATTAGAAAGTAATTTAATTGATAGATTGTTAATGATAAATATTAGAACAGAATTGTAGTAAATCATAGAATCGACAAATTGAATTCAATCAATCCATCATCCATTGCCATAAAAGACAATAAACAACAATCCACGATCGGCTAAATCCGTTGGCGTCGCTCCAGGCTCGCATTCCTGTGACGTAACATCCGCGAAGGGCTGTTCGGAATACGCTAATAAAAACGCGCGCATAAAACTCTGTATTACGCAAACAGCGTTTGAGCTGGCACGGTTCCCAAACCGGCTACTACTCGGGTTACCGCCACAAATAGACGCACGGGGCCGCATATACACCCAATACTCTTGGAAACGGACGATCATTCGGTTAACGTGTACTGTGTTCCGCAGGAAGGCTCCAGGGCTCTGTTCTCGTGTCTCGACTAGCCCAAAAGTCTCGTTAGACCTCCGAAAATGTCGAAGGGTCCACCAGGAATGCAGGGAGGCGGGGAGGACGATCCCGATCCGACCCCGTATCTGTTCGTTTCTCTGGAACAGAAGCGTATCGACCAAAGCAAGCCCTACGATGGCAAGAAGGCTTGCTGGGTACCCGACGAAAAGGAGGGATTCTTACAGGGAGAAATTAAGGCCACCAAGGGCGATCTGGTGACCGTTATCCTGCCTGGAGGCGAGGTAATGCATCAGCGACTCATTTTAATGAATTTAGTTATCTAAAAGGATATAAGTTAAACTTTAACTGATTTATAGATGAATAATCCAGATTGTCAGAATCAATCATTGCCAATTACATTTTTATCAGTTTTTCCTATTAAAATGATAAATTTTAGATTGAACTAAATTTCATTGAAATACTTATTTCTGTTAATAATATTTTTATCTGAAAATATAGTAAGTAATAAAGAAGGAGACATAAAACTTAACTAATACTATGATTAATTAAATAGAGAGCAAAGAAGAATAATGGATTATGATGTCTATCGAAAAATATTTGTTCAAATACAAATATTTTTGTATGAAGTTTTGTGAAACATTACTGCAAATAATTAGGTTTTAATTTTAATGTTTAATCAATTACTAATCAATTAGTAAATTAGAATTTTAAGATTCACTGACTTAATCATGATCTAAATATTTAATGCAACCATTAAATGAGCAGGAAAAGACATTAAAAAAGGAACTCCTCTCACAAGTAAACCCGCCGAAATTCGAGAAAGTCGAGGACATGGCTGATTTAACGTACCTAAACGAGGCAGCAGTACTGCACAACCTTCGACAACGATATTATGCGAAACTTATTTATGTAAGTAGGCGCAAAAAGCGCCTTAACCATTATTATAATACTCATTAACATTTTTCTCCCGCAGACAAAAGACTTCAAGAAAGATCTTGTTGCCCAAGTGAACCCACCTAAATACGAAAAATGTGAGGACATGTCCAATTTGACATACCTCAACGACGCTTCGGTTTTGTATAACTTGAAGCAGAGATACTATCATAAGCTTATTTACGTAAGTCAGGAACCGACCCGGAGTTGCAGCATTGCAGTGTGCATGTTTATACCTTGCCTCTCCTATCTCTTTCGATACCTTGGACACCTATTGGAAATGTACCAATGTTTAGACATCGACAGATTTCCATGCGCAATTAATACCGATTCAATTTGACTTACGAAGCTATTAATACACCAGTAGCATCTTCGCGACCTATTTTCATCGCGTCTATTGTTATTTCTGGCGCGTTCAAGATAGTTCTATTTTCATTCAATAGATACGTTAGTATGATATCTCGAACAGTAAATCACTTTTATTGGGCAACAAAAATAAAGCCCTAAAATTTAAAAGAATTTAATTTTAATAGAATGAATATAATGGAAATCTTAATATTATTTATGAAAGTTAACAACTTTCAAATAATAAGAAATTTATTGTGGTGTAATACAACACAAAACCGCAATAAATAATCATATCTTTGTAATATATCCTTGGTAAAACGTTGACGATAATTGACGTTGACGAAATAAAACAATATATTGAAATATATAAGGGACTACAGTCACGGTTAAATTGATGTTCATGATTATGTTCCTTGAGAACATAAGAAATAAATGCAACATATTGTTGCAATACAAAGAGCTTCGAAAAATAACATTCTCAAAATTGGACAGTCATCATTAATTGAATGTCCGTAATTATGCTCCTTTACAAGTCCTGTTCCTTTTCTATCACTAATCCAAATTCCTCCAAAACCGTACTTGAACCCTTTTACGTAGGACAAGTCGGTGGAAAAGGACTCCGCAGCGTCCAGAAGAATTGGTTTTCTTTGTTTCTAGAATAGATTATTTCAGTGTTGTGTTTTAAATTCTTCAGTTTTAAGGTTATACTCTTTTTTTGTTCTATACAAGGGCCTTAAAGGTATTTCTAAATACTCGGGTCTACGTTTTCTATTTGACTAGTTTCTCTAGATTAGTTTTTCTTTCATGTTTTTTTTTTGTTGTATTATAGAATTTTCCACATTTTTATCATAAAATAATGTTTTCTAGAATTTAGCTAAAAAGTGGCGAATTCTATAACACATTTTTATACATGGAGATGCAAAGTATCAATACAATACTGTCTCCGTGTTTGTGTTTTATGTGATTTACTTTTAAGCATTCTTTGTGTGACATTCTGTTTTTCGCCCATATTTAATCCTTGCAAAAATAACAGTATCCAAAAATCTCCTTAATAATGTCAAATTCCCATGTCCAAAATTCCCAATAACGTTGATTAAATGATGTCACTGCCAGCCAACATATAGTCAAAAGGCATTTTGTATGAAAATGACATCCACAATCCATTCCTCTTGTCGTATGAAAATGACATTCACAATCCATTTTCATAGATCCCTTACTTCCTAAAGATGTCCCATTCCATCCATTGAGTTCAGTAAAATTGCTTATAACTATCTAACGTAACATTAATTTTATACAGACGTACTCGGGTCTCTTCTGTGTGGCTATCAATCCTTACAAGAGGTTCCCCGTGTACACGACACGATGCGCCAAGCTATACCGAGGCAAGCGTCGTTCGGAAGTTCCCCCCCACATCTTCGCCATTTCCGATGGTGCCTACGTCAACATGTTGACCAACCACGAGAATCAATCTATGTTGATTACGTAAGTTTGTTTATCTTTACTAGTAAATGCCATTGATGTAAACATTTACTTCCTGTTCAGTGTAATGACCAAATCTGCGCACGGTGCCAATATGTCACATGGCCATGACGTTTATTGTGACGGTCATAAATAGTGCAATACTTATATGGTCATAGTCATGCATTCCAATATTTTGCAACTCCTAGAATATTCATCAATGTTCGAGTCGGAATCAGCTCATAATACGATGTTTGATGGCATCTATTAATTACTTAAGGCATAGAGGGGGAAGTCTAGACAAATCACGTGGGGAAGAGGGGGTTATAATAGCAAATATCAAAATTATGAAAAAACCTGGGTTAAATTATGTAAACATGTTGTTGCATAGAATGTGGTTAAATGATTTTTACCAATTAATAATTAAATCAAGCGCAGGTCGTCGTATTTATAGTAAAATTACGTAAATTAAGGGGGGGTGGTGTAAAAATTCTCGCAACATTTTATATGTAAACGGGGTTCAAAAAATTGCAGAAACGACCTCAAACGTAATGAACTCAGTTTCGATAAATAGGGAGAAACTGATATTAACGACCATTAAAAATAATTATGCTGAAAATTAGTTATGTGAGAGAAAGATGGTAAAAACTTACTCAAAATTCACAGCGGTGAGTCTGGTGCCGGAAAGACTGAGAACACGAAGAAGGTAATTGCGTACTTCGCCACTGTTGGTGCGTCGCAGAAGAAGGATCCCAACGCGGAGAAGAAGGGATCTCTGGAAGACCAGGTCGTCCAAACTAACCCTGTGCTTGAAGCCTTCGGTAACGCCAAGACCGTCCGTAACGACAACTCCTCCCGTTTCGTAAGTATTCAGTTAATTTATTTTTCACAGTATAACTTCAATTTAATGTTAAGTTTCTTAATTAATTTGAAACACTAATTAATAAATCTTATTATCTTTACTCCCTAGGGTAAATTCATCCGTATCCACTTCGGACCCTCTGGCAAACTGGCTGGTGCCGATATTGAGACTTGTAAGTATTAAAACTTTAGAATTTCTCCTAGTACTTAGTACTTTATATTACATACTTATTAGATATGATATATATGATGAACTACCTAGTGATCTGATGGGTACTCAAATTTATTCTCTTACTCCCAGATCTGCTTGAGAAAGCCCGTGTCATCTCCCAGCAAGCCCTGGAACGTTCCTACCACATCTTCTACCAGATGATGTCCGGCTCTGTCGCTGGACTTAAGGGTGCGTATATACACTTAACACAAAATTCAATTTGATTATTTAATAAGTAAATCAAACCATAAAGAATTGATGATGAAATTACATATTAATTATGGATATATTTTATTAAAAATTGTATAATCATTTTAATTTGATAAAATTTTCCGATTGGTATTTGGGGTATTATGTCTTTTGTAAAATATTATTTATATACAGTAGACTTGTATTATCCAGATTCAATATTATCTTATAAAATGTATATAAAATATGGACACATACACAAACACAACACAACTATGTTGCAATGATACCCCTGTGTTTACTATCCATGAATATTAACTTGTATTTTAATATTTAGAAATGTGTTTGCTGTCAAACGACATATATCAGTATACCATCGTATCGCAAGGAAAGACCACTATTCCCAACGTAGACGATGGCGAGGAATGTGACTTGACCGACGTAAGTTCAGCCTTCAAAGAGCCCGAAGGCTTCAGACAGCATTCCCGGTGTTTTGTGTCCTCTTGGCCATTATTCTGCTTAAACCAGAAACGGTCAGGGCATCTCGCCTCTGAACAGTAACGAGATGTTATGAAAATAGGTTTACCCCGAACTTTGTTAGCATGTTTGTCCCCTAGATGAAATCACACCAATAACAAAACATGACATTTATTGGTGTTTTTTATAGCCACCTGTCTCTTGTCAAATAACATCAACGATTACTACATCGTTGCTCAAGGCAAGACCTCAATCCCTGGTGTAGACGATGGCGAAGAAATGAACCTTACCGACGTGAGTCCAGATTATGACTACTGGATCTTTTCACATCTCTTCAATGCAATCATCTTTCTCTATCATATCTCTTCTCTTCCTGCTTGCTTGCTTATTTCAGGCTGAGTCAATCTCAGCCTGCGCATGTGTATGTCAGATATTTTGGTGTTTGCAGAGGTAACGATGTTAACCAACCGTATCTCGGACTATCCTCTCATAAGTCAGGGGAAAACGCGGATACCTGGAGTCAACGACGAGCAAGAGTTCGATCTGACGGTCGTAAGTCGCACGAACTTACGCACGGAGCGTGCGTCCTTCTTCAGATATTCGCGTATTGGCTCTGTTACTCTAAAATTTCTGACATGCATTTTACCTCGCTCCCTGCAAAAGTTCCAGTGAGCGTTATGCACAGGTTTGACCACACGTGTACGATGAACTGTTCCCGCTCCAGCACGAGCACCCCCGCACTTTGTGTTCACAGACATTACACGACACGACACGATACAATAGGGAACCGTTTTTAGTCCTTAGTTAATAGGTATCTGAAGAACGCTTGATAAAATAATATGATTTACCAACAGACATGTGTATGTTGTCCAACGACATATACGATTACTATAACGTCGCCCAGGGTAAGATTACCATCCCCAACGTCGATGACGGTGAAGAATGCGAAATGACAGACGTAAGTGTAACTCTGTAGAGAGATGCCCGGTTTCCCTATTTAAATAGTTGAAATCCATAGATGAGAATTCGTTGTGAACGAATTGGATTTTATGAACCCTGACCATTCAAATGAACTGTAATGGGAAGAGAAACTTCGAATGTAACCTATATTCCTATAAGAAAAAAACATTTTTCCGTAGTGAACATAAAGTCCAAGAATTCGGATTTTTATCTTAGACCCAGTTATCCAAACCAATACAAAACACCGCCTTTCCTCTCTTGCACTATCGACATCATCATCCGCTATATTACCTTCAACATATTTTTAGCGCTTCTTTATTACTAACTCTTATCATTATTATGTAACTGGTAAGTGTTTTATGTAATTACTATTGCATTGCATTAAATTATTACTGTTGTAATCACATAAATATAAAAGTAATATTAAAGTATGACTGAAAATATTATAAGCATTACAAAATGCAGCTTTTAGATATCATTCATTCCTTTTTAAAAGACCTAAGGCCTTCCTCATTACGATTTTTGAGCCTCACAGTTTTTTATTTGGTAATTTATTCAACGTTCATAAAGTCATTCCTAATTTTCCATCTGTCTAATCTGAATATAATATTATAGAAAGCCTTCGACATTCTGGGCTTCACTCAAGAAGAAAAGGACAACGTTTACAAAATCACTGCCTCTGTCATGCACATGGGTGGTATGAAGTTCAAGCAGAGGGGTCGTGAGGAACAGGCTGAAGCCGACGGAACTGAGGCAAGTAATACTAGTCAAATACTTAAGACCTTCATAAAATCCAAAATTTATAATATAATGTCATGCAATTGGGACAATTGATGGCAACCTTTCTCCTGCAAACCCAAGGAAGAAACTGATTCTTTGTTTAAGGGATATTACTGACAACACTGGTTCTCTTTTCAGGATGGTGAGAAAGTTGCCAAGCTTCTCGGTGTCGACTGCGCTGACCTGTACAAGAACTTGTTGAAGCCCCGCATCAAGGTCGGAAACGAGTTCGTCACCCAGGGTCGTAACAAGGACCAGGTGACCAACTCCGTGGGTGCTCTCTGCAAGGGCATGTTCGATCGTCTCTTCAAGTGGCTCGTCAAGAAGTGTAACGAGACCCTAGACACCAAACAGAAGAGGCAGCACTTCATCGGTGTACTGGATATTGCTGGTTTCGAAATCTTCGACGTAAGTATTGACGACCGATGACAGGCCTCTAAAATTTTCTCAAAAATCCTATTGATTTTATTGGCCTATAATAAAAAAATAAAGTAAATATAATCAGAATGTGATTTACATTTATTATTAGTATGTTATATTTTATGTATACCTAATAATTTAATATTGTAAGTATGTGTACCAATTTCAGCAGTTTATAATATAATGATAAATACATAGTTATCATTATGGCACAGTAGGTCTGTTATACAGTTATTTATATTAATTCTACTTTGATTTCTTAGTTCAATGGTTTTGAACAACTTTGCATTAACTTCACAAACGAGAAACTCCAACAATTCTTCAATCACCATATGTTTGTGTTGGAACAAGAAGAGTACACCAAAGAAGGAATTCACTGGGAATTCATTGACTTTGGAATGGATTTACTGGCCTGCATTGATCTCATTGAAAAGGTACACGGAGTGTACGGAGCTCTGCGACAGACTGGGCCTATTTGGTTTTATTAATGTTTGGTGTTTCACTACGTTCCTAATACTAATCTATGTGTAGACGCTTATTTTATATCCCATTCATTTAATTTGGGTTTACTGTTTATAAAAGTACAACGGTTTCGAGCAACTCTGCATTAACTTCACGAACGAGAAACTCCAGCAATTCTTTAACCACCACATGTTCGTACTCGAACAAGAGGAGTACAAGAAGGAAGGCATCAACTGGGCTTTCATCGATTTTGGAATGGACTTGCTCGCTTGTATCGATCTTATCGAGAAGGTAATAGTCCACCGAATAATCGTATAGCACGACGGCGCCGGACACCTGCAGACGGAATAACGTTTGGCGCACTTGCCAAATCTATGGGGATAGATGCGGCTCGAAAATTAGTTTCATTGTTAGGTTTAGATAGGTTGTTAAAACTACAGAACAAAATCTGTAGCCTATCTATTACCGGCCACCCCTAACCTTCCACATTACTTATCTCCCTGCAGTTCAACGGTTTTGAACAACTCTGCATTAATTTCACCAACGAGAAACTACAGCAGTTCTTTAACCATCACATGTTCGTACTGGAACAAGAAGAGTACCAGCGCGAAGGCATCGAGTGGACTTTCATTGATTTTGGCATGGATCTCCAAAATTGCATTGACCTTATAGAGAAGGTATATGGCGGCAACGCAGCTGTGAACGCTTGCATCTCGCCATGGTCCTCGAGTGAAGTTATCTAAATTAATTCCTGATCATTTGGAAATGTAAACGCTTCCCTCGATGGACTGGACAATGCTATATGCGTGGTTTGAGTGTTATCTATTTGTGTGTCCTTCTGTATCTTTAAGTGAAAACACTACACAAGTTCAAACTCACAATCACCCATACACCCACACGCTACAGGACAAAGGTTTCTAGTATTTAACACGTTACCTCGGTTATCTTTTCCATGTCTCCGCGGTCAAGGTGAACGGGTTTAATCAGCTCTGTGTTAACTTTACCAACGAAAAGTTACAGCAGTACTTTAATCATTTTATGTTCGTCCTCGAGCAAGAAGAGTACGAAAGAGAAGGGATCCAATGGACCTTTATAGATTTCGGTATGGATCTCCAACCGACAATAAATTTGATAGAAAAGGTATTAGAGGCATATGGTATGTAGCTTGAGGCTGTAGGGTCGCGTATAGAAGAAGCTTCAGGCTGAAAATATTAAGTCAACCCTTGCAAATGCAAAAGTAAATTTTACTGGCTGTACACCCCTCCCTCCGCGGTAATATCACTTTAAGAAGTAGCTTATCTCACTCGCCAATGTTAAAGACGAATGAATATGCGCATTTGCTCTGAAATGTTCGAGTAATTTGCACAAAGCTGTCGCGATCTGAACAGATTTAAACTCACTGCTGGACGCCACACTTGCAACTGTAATTAGGATATATTTTTTCCTTTATAACTTTTAGTTAATATTGTAGAATGCTTCATTTTTTTATAGAATTAAATATTTTGAGTATATTATACGCTTTACTACCAAATATTGAAACACGCACAAGTAATCATATATTCGCTACACTGTACATGATTTCATTCTTACTGCATGCTGCTTTTAATTTTAATGCATAATTTATTATTAAGATTACATTACATTACACATAACGTAAAGACACACATAAAGTAAAAAGCAAATATTATCACAGATATTTTTGTATTTCGTTTGGCAATTTTAAAAGGCAAAATTAAACACAATATTGCACATTTTGTTCTTTCTTTACTTATACTCGCTTCAAAGCTTTATTGCAAAATTAAGAAACATTAAGTTTCAAAAGTTCAATTAAAACACGCAGCACGCATCCACGGACTGTGGATGTTCATTTTTTAATCTCATTGGTACGTTTGCAGCCTATGGGTATCCTCTCCATCCTTGAGGAAGAGTCTATGTTCCCGAAAGCCACTGACCAGACCTTCGTTGAGAAGTTGAACAACAACCACTTGGGCAAATCTCCTCCTTACTTGAAGCCCAAACCCCCCAAGCCTGGTTGCCAGGCCGCTCACTTTGCCATTGGTCACTACGCCGGTAATGTAAGTATCATCCCTTTATACTTGTACCTCTTTTAGAAGCAATTAGTGAACGTAAACTTAGGACTTTTTTGTAAAAAAACTTTTAAAACTAGCGGAAATAACGGGGTATTTTTATACCTAATAAAAGTTAACACCAGTGTCTGCAATATATTTTAGTACACTACGATTCTCTTTAAGTTTATCAACTTTTGACTGACTATCTGGTCTTAGTTTTCACATCCTGAGATTCTTCTTTAGTCCTATCAAAGCCCAAAAAGTAGAACATGACATGAGCCTTGTTACTGATTATCGTCTTTATAATAGGTCGGCTACAACATCACTGGTTGGCTTGAGAAGAACAAGGATCCCCTTAACGACACTGTTGTCGACCAATTCAAGAAGGGAAGCAACAAACTGTTGGTTGAGATCTTTGCTGACCATCCTGGTCAGTCTGGTGATGCTGGTGGCGGCGGTGGTGGCAAGGGTACGTAACTATTTAGCGCCTTAGGTTAAATTCTAGTAGGAAATAGAAAAAAATTGACCCCTTCTAAAAGTGATGTCATATAAAATATTACTTAAGTAAATTTTGTAAGGTCTGTTCAATATATCAATAGTTTATATTGTCGATTTAAAGTTTCATTTTTTAAATCTATTAAGTATTTAGTTAATTAAGACTTGCAGTAATTTTAGGTATTGTATTTTTGTAAGAACTTAACAATAAGAAGTCCAGTGATGACCATGAGCTTCCAAGATCTTCTGTGAACATACAAGTGATATTTTGACAAATATTTTGCACAACACAAACAAATACATTTATAAACATGACAAATCATTATAATATTGTTTTCTATCCATTAGATTAATTTAGTTAAATTCATCAATTCATATAGTCCTCAATACTATGAGGTAGCTGATAAATCATTACATCCATCAAAGATTACTTCAAAATTGTCACAAATTCATTCACTATTAAGATACCAATATCGTTTTTTACAACCACAACCTGTTCTTCTATTTTCATTGCTCACATTTTTTTAAACAAATTAGGCGCTGGAGGCAAACGTGCCAAGGGTTCTGCCTTCCAGACTGTGTCATCACTCTACAGGGTAAACTGGAATACTATGTCCGAGAGTTGCTTCTGTGTCTTCTCGTCGCTTACTGTCCACGTCTATCAACACACCAAGGACTGGTACTTACATGAGACATGTCATAGAAAGCTCGATGAATTTCATTTTTATGCTGTTTTAAATATTTATTTTATTTTATGACCTTTCTCTCGAAGTACCAGTTTTCTCACGCTTCAGAATTAATACATCAATGTTTGTCTATGTCCGTGTATGTTTTGCAGCGGAGCTCATTGCAGTTGCAGTCTCGCAGTTGTATTGTCGACGTGTTAATTATGTCCTTTGTCTTTGTCTATACGCCATATTGTGATCGTCTTTGCACTAATTGTTGCTTGTTAATGTACATCCATAGGCGGTCGCGGTAAGAAGGGTGGTGGTTTCGCTACTGTCTCCTCCGCCTACAGGGTACTTATATGAAAGTTTTTAACTGTAGATGATTTTTTGTTTTATTCACCCATTTGGTGTAGAATTACTACTTACTTGTAGCTCTACGCTCTAAACTATTTCTGTAAATGAAGTACAGAAACTTTTAATAATCATCTAGAAAAAAGGTAACGAACGCCTCGTTCATTGTAGTATCAATAAATTTAACCTCCGTAATATTTGCAAAGACTGCATTATTACGAACTACATTCATCAATTTGACTTCTATACCATTTTTATCACTGATCAGCCGGAAAGTAGTCAATAAGCATACCGTTACTTATACCGATGGCTGTAATATTATACTAAACTTAGTGTTTGTCCGTGTGTTTTGTGTTTCTTAACCATATTTTGTGTAACTAAATCAATGTTCACGTATTCATCAAAAAAAAAATACTGCAAAATCATTCCATTGGTGTGTCGCTTTAAGTGTTGGAATATTATAATTATGATTGTTTTTTTATTGACCAACTGGAAAATATAACTCAAAAATATGTTATACCAAAATAATATAAAGAAATGCAAATTTACTAACCAAAACTAAGTGGAAAGCGTCTATTAAACCGCAAGTGTACTTACTACAGGAACAACTTAACAACCTGATGACAACGCTGAGGTCCACCCAGCCTCACTTCGTACGTTGTATCATCCCCAACGAGTTGAAGCAGCCTGGTAAGTTTACCTAAAAAAAAACTAAAAATTGCATCATGATTTAAAAATAAAACAGAATTTAAAAGTAGGCATAAAGTTTTTATCTAGGAAGACTCATAAAATATATTGCCCATTATTGTCTGTCGACGAGAGTCTGAGAAAATAAATTCAGTGCACGATGTAGGCGTTGAGTGACTGACGTAAATTTAGTGTGGTTACTCAGCTCATACTAAATATAACGTGCAACATTCACGTTCTAGTATGACTCCAATTTTCGGCGATTCAGCCAACGCATGAAACATGCCGTCCAGAATGTATCGCCATTAAAATACTTTGACACTAATGACGATAAAACATGAGCATGAGTATGAAAATGAGTGTAAATGCTATAATGGACTCCATCACCTGTCTCTTTGTTAATGTTGATCGTCTATTTAGAATTATAGAGCGTATTTTTCGAGGGCTGACCATGTTCTCGTTTGCCAGGTCTCATCGACTCCCACCTTGTGATGCACCAGCTCACCTGTAACGGTGTGCTTGAAGGCATCCGTATTTGCCGTAAAGGTTTCCCCAACAGGATGGTCTACCCTGACTTCAAGCTCCGGTAAGATTTCGTCTCGTAAACAACATCATAAAGTTTTATTTTTACGAGATAACATCATGCTGTCAAAATTATAGAAGCCAGAAGCATCTAATAAGACATTAGGATTTAATTTTCATATGCGAAGATTATGTTTATTTAGATAAGTGGATTATTTTGGTAGATGAGTCAAAACAAAATTCTTTTAACTCCAGCATATTCGTTAACTGGAGCAGTTTTATTCTTGTACCGCAGCACCTGTCTATTACTGACGTCATCGACATAGCCATGCAGCGATACCTTCTATTACTGGAATGATGTTTGGTCTAAAAGAAAATATATTTTAGATTAAGGATGATATTGAAGTTAATTGAACTCTCTGGTCACATATAAATTTAATTTATTCAATGAACAGTTACATGATTCTTGCACCTGCCACCATGACTGCGGAAAAAGATCCCAAAGAAGCTGCTAGGAAGTGTCTCGAGGAAGTCGGGCTAGACCCTGAGAGCTATCGTATAGGTCATACTAAGGCAAGGAATTATTGACATATGCCATCAGAGAATGGTATTATAGCATGGTTCTACAGATGTGATACCGAAAACTCTAAAGAATAGAGTTATTTGAAATCCAATTGTTTTTATCCACTTTCAGTTTTCCTTTTCATTACTGCACCAGTAGTTACCATTTACTTGTGACTACAGTATTTAGTTTACATCGTATACTAGTTACCTTAAACATGAAAGTATGTTTCATGTTACAATTACTCCAACCTTTAATATCCACCCCTTTTTTGATCCTGACGTATACGAGATACGTCGTATATGTTTTATTGATTTTTGTTTGATTTTCCCTTATCGTGTGTTCCATATCATTTGGTAATATAGCTACAAGATCCTGGCCCCTCAAGCTGTGGAAAAGGAATCTGACCCTAAGAAAATCGCCCAAATTATCCTGGAGGCCACGGGCTTGGATGTCGAGTCCTACCGTCTCGGTCACACCAAGGCATGTCTAGAATCCGATTGAATAGCTTAATAGGTTGAAACCTGCGATCCGAACACACCTGGAGGATCGTGTGGCTTGAAACGCTTCAGTATCACCATTAAGAACTGGTGGAGATACCATACCTTACACCTTACAAACTAAGGTTGTTTTACCCTTAAGAGCCCAAGCTACGTAGGCTCTTAGTTGTGTTTCCCTTGTACCTTACCTACCTACCACTATCGTATTTACCTACATTTATCATTATTATTTTATTTTGTGTGCTCCTCTAACGCAGATACAAAATTCTGTGCCCGAACCTCCTCAAAGAACCTATTACCGCTGAGAAAGCCACCGAGAAAATTCTCGAACATACCGGCTTAGACTCGGAGTCTTTCAGAATGGGAAGGACTAAGGTAGAGCAATATGCATGCGACTATCAAAATTCTTGTTCTCGTATTTGCATGAATTTCTTAAAATATCTTTCATTTCAACCTTCATTCTACAACACTTCCTATATTAACATTCTGTTTCAGTTTTACTAAATATGTGTGTTATATAATTCTTAAGTGTCGTTCTTGTATTTTCTGTATTTTTCGATTCTTTGTTATAAAAAAAATGTTCTTTTTTATATAGTGTGTATATATATTTATGAAAAGTAACTTTATCACATATATTTTAAGACCAACTTTTGTTTCCATCAAAATACGGACATATACTTAATTACTAACTGTACTGAGCAGGTATTCTTCCGCGCTGGTGTCCTGGGTCAGATGGAAGAGTTGCGTGATGACAGGCTGTCCAAGATTGTATCTTGGCTCCAGGCCTACATCCGTGGTTACCTCTCCCGTAAGGACTACACCAAGCTGCAGGAACAGAGGTAGGATGTTTTTCAATTCGTCTTAACCTTCTTTTACACCATGATCTTTGGAGTTATTAATGTTCCACTCCAAACATGGGTACGTTACAATGACTTTAAAATTATCTTTCTCCGTATAGATTGGCTCTCCAAGTTGTCCAGCGCAACTTGCGCAAGTACTTGCAGCTCCGCACCTGGCCTTGGTGGAAACTGTGGCAGAAGGTCAAGCCCCTCCTCAACGTCACTCGCGTCGAGGATGAGATGGCGGTAAGTCCTTCGACACTCTCACCTGTTCCGATATGATAGATCGCGCTGACCCATTAAATATTCCAGCGATCTTAGCAGGCGTGATTCAAGAGAACGCAAATAGATTCGACCGCGCCCACCTGGCGGTTACGTGACACCACCGCACCTGCCGCGTCCATTTCTGGATTCTTCCCCCCTCTCACTACCACGCACTTTTTCCTTACACAATGTATCGAGTGCGGGGGCGATTAACGCGCCCGCTGGAAAACTCCAGCGGCGCTCAGTAACGGAGAGGTCGGCGGCGCGCGCACCACCCTTCCTATACTTACGAACGACCGAAATTTTGCATTCCTTTTTTAATTTGATGGTGTGATAAATTAGCAATGGCGGCTATACATGTGTCGACATGGGACGGTGTGGATAAAAGTGAGGATATTTTACAGAAACTGGAGGAGAAGGCACAGAAGGCCCAGGAAGCTTTCGAGAAGGAAGAGAAACTCCGCAAGGAGGCCGAGGCCCTCAACGCCAAGCTCCTTGAAGAGAAGGAAAAGCTTATGGCCAGCCTCGAGGGAGAGAAGGGTTCTCTTTCTGAGACCCAGGAGCGCGCCGCTAAGCTCCAGGCGCAGAAGGCTGACCTCGAGAACCAACTCAGGGTGAGTAAAATTTTAAAACATATATTATGTACTCAGATCATTTTCAGAAACTTCTGGGCGGAATGTTTCTTTAAATTTCCTGCATTTCTTAAAATGTTTCAAACTAGTATCATAAATAAAACTAGGACGACGAGTAAATGAAGAATAATTTATTAATTCTTATACGACATTACTGAAATTTTGCGAGGTAATTAACACCTTTTTAATTTTACTGGGATTATTAGTTCATGTTTAAATATTATAATATTATACAAGTTTTCCAGTTAGTTAAAGTTCAAACCGAGTGTTGCAATCACAATGTACGTAGATAGATACAGTGTAACGAATCAACTTACCTCATGTTTTGCTTTTCGCGGTTCTTTAAATAAACATGATTTTGTTTATACGAGAAACAGTTTGGAAGGTTAAAAATAAATTGCAGGTCTGTAGAGTTCACGGTTTTATTGCAAACCATAATTATTATATTTTATGTAGGCGAATAGGAAGCAAATTCGATAACAAAATTGTTATAAAACACTATAGAGTGGATTAATATTAAACATTTACCGACGTTTGTTTTATTATAGGACACCCAAGACCGTCTCACCCAAGAGGAAGATGCCCGCAACCAACTCTTCCAAGCCAAGAAGAAGCTGGAGCAGGAAATCTCTGGCCTCAAGAAGGATGTGGAAGATCTTGAGCTGTCCGTCCAGAAATCTGAACAGGACAAAGCCACTAAGGACCACCAGATCCGCAACTTGAATGACGAAATCGCCCACCAAGATGAACTCATCAACAAGTTGAACAAGGAAAAGAAAATGCAGGGCGAGACCAGCCAGAAGACCGCTGAGGAGTTGCAGGCCGCTGAAGACAAGGTCAACCACCTCAACAAGGTTAAGCAGAAGCTCGAGCAGACCCTGGACGAGCTTGAGGACTCCCTTGAGCGCGAAAAGAAACTCCGTGCTGACGTTGAGAAGCAGAGGAGGAAGGTTGAGGGCGACCTCAAGCTTACTCAGGAGGCCGTCGCTGACCTGGAACGAAACAAGAAGGAACTCGAACAGACCGTTCAACGCAAGGACAAGGAAATCTCTTCTCTCACCGCCAAGCTTGAGGACGAACAATCGCTTGTTAGCAAGACCCAGAAACAGATCAAGGAACTGCAGGCCCGCATCGAAGAACTGGAAGAGGAAGTCGAATCTGAACGTCAAGCACGCGCTAAGGCTGAAAAGCAACGCGCTGACCTCGCCCGCGAACTGGAAGAGCTTGGTGAACGTCTCGAGGAGGCCGGTGGTGCCACCTCTGCCCAGATCGAGCTCAACAAGAAGCGTGAGGCTGAGCTCAGCAAGCTGCGCCGTGACCTCGAGGAGGCCAACATCCAGCACGAGTCTACCCTCGCTAACCTCCGCAAGAAGCACAATGACGCTGTTGCTGAGATGGGTGAGCAGCTCGACCAGCTCAACAAGCTCAAGGCTAAGTAAGTAGCTCAATTATTAATTAAAATGAAATTACTGAAAGACTTAAACTTTGGGGTAGTAAACTATAAGAAACATACGAGTACTAAACAATTAAAATGTCTACAAGATATCTAGTATACAAGAACATTCACCGAGAATCAATTTTTATAAAATATTTATTTGATTATACGATAAATTCAGGGCTGAGCATGACCGTGCGTCTTGCTACAACGAGCTTAACAACACGCGTGCGGCTGTTGATCAAGTCGCGAGGGAAAAGGTAACATGTCGCCCGTAAAGGCATGTATACCGCCTGGGGTGACCCTTGCATGGTACCTCCTCATTACCTGTGTAGACCTACAAACACTATACGACATACATGACATTCGATTCGATCGACCCTATTAGATGGTGATTAACATTCGCCATGTCATATGGTCCTATTTTACCCCGATACCATATCTCTACCTCGAGATTGGTGTTGTCAAAGTGTCAAGATTATACTAAATTTTGTATATTGTATTCTATCTATCCAGGGCTGAGAAAGAGCGCTCTCAATACTTTAGCGAAGTCAATGACCTTCGTGCCGGTCTCGACCATGTGTCCAACGAAAAGGTATAGAAAAGATGTTAGATAAAACTTTTGGCATCTGCAATTGTGGGACATCGCTTCGCAGCTTTTATAAATAATGCAGGATGATACAAATAATGTTCAAACAAAAACACTTCAAAACACTTTCCTCGTATCAGTAAACTGATCTCCGAGCCTATAACAAATAACAAACATTCGCGTATAATATACTGCATGGAAGCTAAACCGCTTAAAAATAATTTAAGTTTGGTGTGAAACAATTTTCTAACAAAAAAATCTATTGAACTTACATATGCATGTATAACTATATAGTATACTATCATATTTTAAAATGTATTAGTTTAAAAATTTAATTGTTTAACATGAATACAAACTCCTATTTTTTATATAAATCCATAATGATTCCTACGCGTAAGTATGACACATTATTGAGAATTGTGTTATAAATAGTGACCACTAATTTTGTAGAGTAGATCCATCAATACATTTCTTAAAACAATGAAGTAGTCCACTTTGAGGCGCCCTTTGAAAATTCGTACCTCTAGACTATTGACCAACAACTTGCCTTTTACTAATCTTTGTACAATGTTTAATAGGCTGCCCAAGAGAAGATCGCCAAGCAGCTGCAGCACCAGCTCAATGAGGTGCAGAGCAAGGCTGATGAGGCCAACCGCACCCTCAATGACCTGGATGCCGCCAAGAAGAAGCTGTCCATCGAGAACTCCGACCTTCTCCGCCAGCTGGAGGAGGCCGAGTCCCAGGTGTCGCAGCTCTCCAAGATCAAGGTGTCCCTCACCACTCAGTTGGAGGACACCAAGAGGCTCGCCGACGAAGAGGCCAGGGTCAGTATGCCATCACAATTTTACTTATTAAAATACTCAAGTAAAATTTATACTTTTTCGTTTACATATAAAAGAAAAAAGTTCATCAGAACAGCTAGGTTTATAATAAATACTAAATATTTGCCTAATAAATATAACCTTTTTTTTAACAGGAACGCGCCACCCTTCTTGGCAAGTTCCGCAACCTCGAGCACGACTTGGACAACATCCGCGAACAAGTCGAGGAGGAAGCCGAGGGCAAGGCTGATCTTCAACGCCAACTGTCCAAGGCCAACGCCGAAGCTCAACTGTGGCGCTCCAAGTACGAGTCCGAGGGTGTTGCCCGCTCCGAGGAACTCGAGGAGGCCAAGCGCAAGCTCCAGGCCCGCCTCGCCGAAGCCGAGGAGACCATCGAATCCCTCAACCAGAAGGTTGTCGCCCTCGAGAAGACCAAGCAGCGCCTCGCCACCGAGGTCGAGGACTTGCAGCTCGAGGTTGACCGTGCCACAGCCATTGCCAACGCCGCTGAGAAGAAACAGAAGGCATTCGACAAGATCATCGGAGAATGGAAACTCAAGGTTGACGACCTCGCTGCTGAGCTCGACGCTAGCCAGAAGGAATGCCGCAACTACTCCACTGAATTGTTCCGCCTTAAGGGAGCCTATGAGGAAGGTCAGGAGCAGCTCGAGGCTGTCCGCCGTGAGAACAAGAACCTCGCTGATGAAGTTAAGGACCTGCTTGACCAGATCGGTGAAGGTGGCCGCAACATCCACGAAATCGAGAAGGCTAGGAAGCGCCTTGAGGCTGAGAAGGACGAGCTCCAGGCCGCCCTCGAGGAGGCCGAAGCCGCCCTTGAACAGGAAGAAAACAAGGTCCTGCGCGCTCAACTTGAGCTGTCCCAGGTCCGACAGGAGATCGACAGGAGGATCCAGGAGAAGGAAGAGGAATTCGAAAATACCCGCAAGAACCACCAGCGTGCCCTCGACTCCATGCAGGCTTCCCTCGAAGCCGAGGCTAAGGGCAAGGCTGAGGCCCTGCGCATGAAGAAGAAGCTCGAGGCTGACATCAACGAGCTCGAGATCGCTCTTGACCACGCCAACAAGGCCAACGCTGAAGCACAGAAGAACATCAAGCGCTACCAGCAACAGATCAAGGACCTCCAGACCGCCCTCGAAGAGGAACAGCGCGCACGCGACGACGCCCGCGAACAGCTTGGTATCTCAGAACGCCGCGCCAATGCTCTCCAGAACGAACTGGAAGAGTCCCGCACACTCCTGGAACAGGCCGACCGCGCCCGTCGCCAGGCCGAACAGGAACTCAGCGACGCTCACGAACAGCTCAACGAACTGTCCGCACAGAGCGCTTCCCTGTCTGCCGCCAAGAGGAAACTCGAGTCCGAGTTGCAGACCCTGCACTCCGACCTCGACGAGCTCCTCAACGAGGCTAAGAACTCCGAGGAGAAGGCCAAGAAGGCCATGGTCGATGCCGCCAGGCTGGCCGACGAGCTCCGCGCCGAACAGGAGCACGCTCAGACCCAGGAGAAACTCCGCAAGGCCCTCGAACAGCAGATCAAGGAACTGCAGGTCAGGTTGGACGAGGCCGAGGCTAATGCGCTCAAGGGAGGCAAGAAGGCCATCCAGAAGCTCGAACAGAGGGTACGCGAGCTCGAGAACGAGCTTGACGGTGAACAGAGAAGACACGCTGACGCGCAGAAGAACCTGCGTAAGGCTGAGAGGCGTATCAAGGAACTGACCTTCCAGGCTGAGGAGGACCGCAAGAACCACGAACGCATGCAGGACCTCGTCGACAAACTTCAGCAGAAGATCAAGACCTACAAGAGGCAGATCGAAGAAGCCGAAGAAATCGCCGCCCTCAACTTGGCTAAGTTCCGCAAGGCGCAGCAGGAGTTGGAGGAGGCTGAGGAAAGGGCAGACCTTGCCGAGCAGGCCATCAGCAAATTCCGTGGCAAGGGACGCGCGGGATCCGCCGCGAGAGGAGTCAGTCCGGCGGTAAGTTACTTAACTATTAATAAAGCAGTTTCTTTTAGTAATCATCTCTCAATTAGATAAAATTTAACAAATAGTTTGCAACCATTTAATGCTACAGATCTTATTGTTTAATATACCAATATATTTACTTTTTTTCGAATGAAGTACTTTTTAAATATGGAGATAGCGTCACTGGAAACTAAATCGTCCCTTTTATTTGCTCAGGCGTCCGTTAAAGGGCGACCCTAGATCAGCACTGGAAACTATGTAAGTTGTGTTACCCACGACCAATCAGTACCTGAAACAGTGCTGAAACAATATGGAATGCTGAACACACAGTACCTTAAGAATATACTCGATAACAATCCACTAGACAATAAGAATAAATGTTTACCTAGACAAAAATTCCTGTTTGTGAATGACCCATCCGTTTTTTCGTTCTGTATACATATTTCACGTCATCGATACATCAGTCAAAAATGTAGTTTTATTAACGAAAATGCTGAAACGAATACAAACGATGTGTTTTAAAGCATAATATTATGTTCATTAACATTAACCATCCTCCACGATCATTTGTATTTTAGTAATATTTTTTGGGTCAGTCTATTCGTACTATATCCCAATCCATATATGTAACTTCGCTGTTAGAAATTGTACTTATGTGTAAGAGTCTTTTTCAATCGAATTGAGCGAAGTTTGTCAAAATAATGGCAATGGTTTAAACGGTTATGAAAACCGCGTTGTTTTTGACTAAGGCGCCGTGACATATGTATCAGTACATACACGACTAGATGTGATTGTTGCATGGTGAAGAAAAAAGACAGGTGTCTTTCCAATCGTGTTTTCCTTGTCACTACTACGGCATGACTCCTAAATGTTAAGAGCGAAAGAGGACATCATTTTAATATATTTCTTTTGTTTCCAGCCCCAACGCACGCGCCCCGCCCTTGATGGTTTTGGCACCTTCCCACCAAGGTTCGATCTGGCGCCCGAAGATTTCTAAACGTTCCACTACAGAAAAAACGGACTGTACAGATATTACATTGAATAACTTACAACTTTTTTATACTTACGTACAATAAAATATAACAGTTGATTACGTGTTACGGTAGCGTAAAAATGCTGTAAAAAACGCAGAGCAATGTTTTGTAACGCGAAAAAAAATATACACTAGTAATGTTAACGTTTTTACGAAAGGCTATTTTGTAACTTGTTGATATTTATTTATAATTATTTATTACCGTGAAGTATGTATCGTTTGGCGGGAGTGGGGGGTGCGCGGGCGCAGCCGCGGTAACAGAGACACGCCTACCAACCCCTCACCGGCGGCCCCCGCTCACCCCCCGCTCGCCCCTTGACATCCAATAAAGCGATATCGTTGTCATAAAATATTTTCTTAATGTTTCATTTTTTATCCTTTGTACTATTTATCCAATAAAATACCTAGAAAATTAACTAGGCACATAATTTTAATTTGATTCTTTTTTATGAACTCGCAATATCTTTAAGTAACAATAGTAGACATCCTAAACACAATTCACACACAAGTCATGCTTTGACAGAACAGCAAAACTTGTTGAATTAATCTTGGAGTGTAACAGTATAAATACTCACACTTATACTTACAGCATTAGCTAGTTGTCCGTCATGTGCCACAAGGACTAGCTAAATAAGTATACCCACGGACACCCAAACCCAAAAGCTTGACCGAGGACCACGCCCTTTGCGCTGTCAGACCAACAAGATGGTTCTAAGTTGATCATCAACTTCATTTATGTATTAATGCACACACAATAAAAAACAAATGCTATGTGAGTTTACGGGTAATTAATATTACCTAAGTGCAAAAGTACTGCTTATTTCTAACTAATCCAAGTATCCATGCTTAGCTACGTGACCAAATATTTAGTTTTTACTCGCTAACCGTTGGAGGTACATGAAAAGTGATAAGGTCCTTCAGGATAAAAAATTAAAAGTCAATTAACCTCGTAAATGCCATCAAAAGTTTGCTATTTTTAGCGTTCTCTTTCTATTTAAAATGGAAATATGTAAGTCGCAAACGAAAGGGTCTATTGACGTCACTATAATAGTCGCCATCTTTAATTCGCAAAAAATATCGAAATCAAAAGTAGCCTATAGACTGACCAGTTAAATAAGCTACATAGATGCAAAATTTCATGTAAATTGGACCAGTGGTTTATGTGTGATTGAGTAACACACATACACACACCATCTTATTATTATACATTAGTATAGATAAAGATAGATGAAATTTTAGGCTAGATAAAGGTTCATGACTGGCTAAGTTTGAATTTGTAGACATAATACACAGAGAACACAAGATTACTTTTAAAATAATATGAGGTTTTTCTTCCCCTTTAATTAATTTAAAAAAAATATTTTACAAATTTATCTGTAGGCAATAGAAACAGTTTTTATACAATTGCGACTACTATAAACCTTGATTTATTATTATATTGTTCCTCTGTGGGGAAGGTGTCGATTTCAACATGGGGTTTATTATGACGTCGTAGAACGCAGTTTGACACGGTACGCGTTAAAATATACTCCCATGATTTCTCCCTAATGCGTCATAACAAGTATAACTTCAATAGACCTGTGGCGACCTCCCGCTACTCATCTACAAGATGACGTCACCGTATTC